>APFE030487789.1:27981-57150 GCA_000404065.3 Pinus taeda
AAACATAATATAATCCAACTCTATATATATAGATATAATTGGATTATATTATAAATATTATTTCATATAAATATATGTTTATAGGTATTATAAATAATTTAGTTATTTTTAAATAAATGACAAAGTTAATTATAGATATGAGGGAAAATTGATACATGATTTATTTAAATTTGGGTGTATTATTCTTATTTAAACCTATGATAAATTATAAAAATATAAATTTTAATATTTAAAAGGAACTTTCACTTGGCTGTTGACGAATTTTATGATACAAATTTTCTACTAACGAGGGCATCTACGTGAAAGTGGAAGCTCATTTGGCCCCTCCCCCTCACTCCTAATTTATGGTTATACTACTATTTCACTCATCACTCCCCCAACCCCACCTCCTATGTGATTTCCCTATGCAATAAATAAAGTTCATTTGAGCTACCCCTCACTTATAGTTTATATAATATTACTATTTCACTCAACACTCTCCCAATCCCCCCATTTAATTTCTTGTGCAGTAAATTTAAATTCAAAATACACAACAAATTTTAATCATTAAAGAAATATTATTGCAATTACAAAAGGGATGCCATATCAAAGTTTGTTCATTCTGACAGAAATTCTCATGTTCCAAGAATATCCACAATGACAATGAACAAATGACAAATAAGCAAACAACCCAATCAAACAATAATGATCATTACATTAAAAAATATTACAGATATGCAAACATCACATCAAATTTTCATCATTCCATTCAAAAGCACATAAATACACAAGTACTGAAACATCATATCAGATTCTCATCATTACATTAAAAAACATTGTAAATACACAAGCACACATAAACATTCATTCATATTTTATTACACACAAGATTGTAAATACACCAACAAATGTGATCAAGAATACAAACTCACAAATAGGAATGCATACAATCAGTAATACAAACACATACAATCAAGGCTACAAACACACAATGAAAAATACAAACAATCAAGGGCAAAAACACACAATGAAAAATACATAAAATCAAGAGTACAAAAACACAATCAAGAGCACTTTTCAAGTTTTAATCATTACAAATAAGATTGTAAGTACAGAAACAATACGAAACACATGATAAATACATAAAAATTTAAACATCAAAAGCATTGTGAATACACAAGCATACAAATATCCCATCAAATATTCTTATTACACACACAAAGTTATAAGTACTACAAGCATTTCATATCAAATTTTGATCATCATACACACAAGGTTGTAAATATCCAAACATACAAAACTAATGTATACACTAAATCAAGCCATATGCTAATGAAAATCCACACATATTTCAAAGTACATGTCAAACATGTCATCCACATTCATTGTAACTATACAACTATGTAAATAAAGCCCAAACAACAACCCTTCTCATACACAATCACAAATACACATCAAATAATGAACATCACAAAAAGCATTGTAAAGACACAAAGATATATTGCAAATACAAAAGGACGCCATATCAATTTTTGCTCTTTCCGGCACAAATTCTCACAATCCAAGCATATACACAATCACAATGAACAAATGACAAATAAACAAACAACCCAATCAAACAACAATCATAATTACATTCAAACATATGCAAGCATCACATCAAATTTTCATCTTTACATTAAAAAACATATAGATACACAAGTACTCAAACATCATATTGAATTTTCATCATTACATTCAAAAACATTGTAAAATACACAAACATATATAAACATTCCTTAAGATTTTATTACACACAAGATTGTAAATACACAAACAAATGTGATGAATAATACAAACACAATAAAAAATGCATACAATCAAACAACAATCATAATTACATTCAAACATATGCGAGAATCACATCAAATTTTCATATTTACATTAAAAAACATAGAGATACACAAGTACTCAGACATCATATTGAATTTTCATCATTACATTCAAAAACACGGTAAATACACAAGCATATATAAACATTACTTAAGATTTTATTACACATAAGATTGTAAATACACAAACAAATGTGATGAATAATACAAACACAATCAGAAATGCAAACAATGAAGAATACAAACATTTCAAAGTACATATCAAACATGTCATCCACATCCATTGTAAATACACAACTATGTAAATAAAGCCCAAACAACAAGCATTGTCATACACAATCACAAATACACATCGAATAATGAACATCACACAAAAAGCATTGTAAAGACACAAAGATACATTCAACATTGCATATGAAATTTTGGTCATCTCACAAAAAAGAGTTTTGAATGCACAAACATAATATAGACACCAAGCACCTAAAGAAAATTCTCACACATTTCAATATACATATTAACATGCCACTCATTCATTTTAAAACACAATCATATAAATGAAACTCAAACAACAATCATTACACAAAATTCTGCATTTAAATTCATCATCACAAAGTTATAGAAAAACACATCAATCAATGTATACAATAAAAACATACAACTTGATCATACACAAATTGAACCACTAAACAAACATCCAAAAATTGTGCAATTGTCACAAAAGCCCCTGGTTGGAAAAATATAATATTAGCTAAATCAAATGCATTTACATAACTTCAAGTTGATTTGAGATTTTAAATTTTCAATTAACATGTTATAACTATCTATATTGATGCATTATTTGACACTTTTAATCTACAATCTATTAAACTAAAACTATCTAGTTCTAAAATAAACAAATAAAAGCAAATGAAAAAGTAAGGTAAAGAGACGGACACAAACCCTTGAGGATAGCCATGGTCCATCCTCAAGAGCAATAAGAAAGGGCTTTTAGCCCCTTCAAACAAAATAATACTTTTTATTATTATGATGTTTTAGAGAATTATATAATAAACATGAAAAATAAATGCAAGCTAGTTTGTTTTGGCTCGTGATAGCATAATAAATTCATATCTTTTGTCATGACTTGTAGATATTTCATCTATCTTAGCATGCTTGTACATTCTTCATGTCCTTCTTATCATCTGCATAAAAACAAAAAACAAACAAACAAACACAACAACCTCACTATAAATTTTAAATAAATGACCATACAAAAAAAAAAAAAATCTGAAGATTCTTTTCATTAAATATGTATTTTTGATAAAATCCCGCAATAAATCTATAATTATAACACCTAGCAATCTTTTATTATGACATAGTTAGTCAAGAAAATGATTACCTTTCCTGCTACAGAATATTTCATATTTGCAAGGTTACAGCATTGGGAGACCGGGTATGGCCACTACTGGACATCGCAAGGGAGAAACTGCAAGGTTACATTCTCCAGCAAATCCCAGCCTATCCAATTTTCCTTCCAACAATATACACATATTTGCAAGGTTACACCATTGGGAGACCGGGTAAGGCCACTACTGGACACCGCAAGGGAGAAACTGCAAGGTTACATTCTCCAGCAAAGCCCAGCCTATCCAGTTTGCCTTCCAACAATATACACCAGGTGTAATTAAGCCCTTCAAAACTGGTAAGGAAAGGGTAGCTGTTAACAACAAATAATGAAAAGCAAGCTAATCTTTCAATTACTTAAAAACCATACAGGAAAAGATTTAAAAAAGAAACCATTTTCTGTTAGTATATTTTCCCGTGTAAGAATAAATGTCCATGTCATGACTGTAACTAAACACATAGGTGGCCATGTGAGGAGAATGTAAGCGCACGCTTTCCATTATTAAATCATAGGCATTACAGTATAATATAAGCTGTAGACCAGAATCAATCTGTTTCTGGTGGTAAATATTTATATTCTCAAATTCCCTATTATTCCATTATCAAATCATAGGCATTACATTATAATATAAGGTGTAGTCCAGAATCTGTTTCTTGAGGTAAATATTTATATTCTCAAATATCATCGTAGTACAGAATTCATATTTCTCAACCATCAGATCATAAATGTGCTGTAAGATTTAAAACAAACCATTTTCTTTGTCTGTAAGAATAAATAACAATCAAATCATAAATATCCATGTCATGACTGTAACTATAAAATCTAAGCTTACCAATTCTATTTTAAATATTATAATATAATCTCTTTTTGGTGGTAAATATTTATAGTCTCTATATTTCTCTCTCGATTATTTTTATATTAATAAAACATTTATAACTGGAATGATATTTTTTTTTTCAACTACTTTATATAATATAAAAATAGAAAGAGAATTAGAAATAAATCTGAAGGCCAGCCTATGCTTGTCAAACGCAATTACACAGAAGCCAAAGCAAAGCAAATAAACAGAAACCCTGAGTGAGTGAATATACCATAAAATAAAAATTTAAGAATGATTAAATACAGAGAGCAAATTGAGGGTTTGAGCTTCCTGTGACAGGCACAGGCTCTGTCCCTCTGCAATCGCAGTAGCGGCAGGCCTTACTTTCAGCTGCAGTCTGTGAGCAAAGTCTCATTTTGTTTCTCCAATGTGCAAAAACCACAGTAGGACTGGAAGTAGTCTTCTCCCGTCTCGCAGCACTGTTTCGTAAAGGTCAAGAGCTGACCTACCGAATGGAGGCAGAGGGGTCGATTGGGGCCCCTACTTTCAAACAGATAGTCATGCAGAAGCAGAAGCAATATAAGAAGGAAGGGGTCAGCATTTCTGGGCTTGACAATAACAAGCAGAATGGCAGAAGGAATAAGGAGAAAATATAAGGGGAAACTGACAAGCCAGACGGAACTACGGATGGCGCAGGCACAAAGAGGGAAAACCTGACAGGAGCTAAAGACAAAATTCCATCAACAATTAATTCATCAGAAAACGAGAAGCGACAAAATGATGAAGAAAGGGAGCAGACAGACAACAGGCAAGGAAGGCCGGAAAAGGAGGGGGAGCCCAGCTCAAACCCCAATAAATATGCTTCATCCAATGGGGTCTACAAACCAAAAAAGATCAATAACCTAAGGGTCTTTATAACTGACCCAGAGATTTAGGCATATAGAGAGCACACGGTAGAACATGCCATTATCTCCAAATTTATGGGCATATGGCCATCTGAAAGGACTCTTTGTCATTAGATCAAACAACATTGGAAACCGTGGGGGGATGTCAAGCTTCACCTGGGAGCCAAGGGATTTTTCACTGTTGTCTTCTCCAACCTAGAAGACAAGGATAGAGTATTTGAGGGTGGCCCATACTTTTTGGCTTCAGCAGGTCTGTACATGCGACCATGGAAACCAAATTTCGCCCCGGAGAAGGAATCATTCACTCAAGTCTCAGTCTGGATTCGTTTGTTCTCTCTCCCAATAGACTACTGGGGTCTGAACGCACTGAAACAAATCGGTGATAAGTTGGGAACATTCATCAAGGCCTCTGAAGCAACTCTACAAAAAATATATACTTCTTACGCCAGAATATGTGTTAAAATGGATGTCTCTAGGGCACTACATGAGGGGCTCTGGTTGGAATACAGGGACGAGGACTACTTTCAGGATATAGATTATGAGCAAATTCCCTTCCGGTGCCGCAAATGTCATGAACATGGGCATCTGATGAGAGACTGCCCAATGATCAGGAAGGAAATAGAGACCGAAGCAGCACAAGCCCACAAACACACAGAAGCCTTCATTAAACCTAAATCCAGACAGAGAGCTAACAGAAGAAAGAGTTTCAAAGGGAACACAGACAGGAACAACCACAACAACCCTTTTGTGATCTTAGATCCTGAAACTGACTCGAAGGATAAGCACAAAACCCTAACATCAGAAGCAGAGCATGAGGAAAAAGAAAAACCAACCAGGGAAGGAACGCATGAAAGGGACCTCAACAATGAAGTACAAATGCAGGAGAGAACAGAGGAGACTGAAGAAGAAACTCATATGCTCACCAGTGATGGCGGCAGTGAAGATCAACAATGGGAAGAGGCGCTGGCCAGGGAGGGAATGAACCTACCAGTAATTGCTGAGAACTGGAAGTCCCGAGGAATAGAGAACGCATTGGAGGAAGAAATTAGGAAGGTAAACGACCTGTTCATAGCAAGGCAAAAGGCAGAACTTGAAAAGTAGAATAGGAAGCTAGGTGTAGTGAAAGGCAATAGCTTACATTCAAAAATTCTTTTATGGAAATCATCCAGCTCAAAACAAAAGAAAAGAAGAGGTCGGAGAACTAGTGGTGAAGTTCTACAGGAACTAGGCATGATCATGATAAACTCAGGGAAGATGAAGGCGCTAAGCGCTTTCCAGTCCTTCCAATAAAAATCAGTTAAACATGAATATCATCTCATGGAATGCCAGAGGGCTTAACAGCCAGGCAAAACACAAAATCTTAAAGTGGAAAATCCAGAAATATAAACCGGAAATTATGTTTTTACAAGAAACTAAATGCAGCAACTCCAGTATCAACAATCTTTGCAGGAAGCTTGGGAGAAATATGGAAGTTCTAGAGAATGCGAGTCAGGGAAGAGAAGGAGGCCTTGCAACCATGTGGGACACAAAGGAAATCTAGATGTTATCAGCTGAGGCGAACAAACACTTCATGGCGGTAGAGTTCCAACCCATAGGTAACTCTGGATCTTTCCTTTGTATCAATATTTATAGTCCTCAGAAATTAGAAGACAAAATAAATTTTTTAGATGCATTAACCAGGCTTATTAATAGACATCCTAGATCTAAGTGTATATTGGGGGGTGATTTCAATATGATAACCACCCTTCTGGAAAAAAAAATGGGGTCTTAGGAAACTTAATAGGGATGCGGAAGCCTTGACAGGTTTCATTGAAACTGTTAAACTGGTACACATCCACCCCAAAAGTGGCCTATTTACCTGGAACAACAGAAGGGGGGGTGAAAGGTTAATAGCTTCTCGCTTGGATAGATTCTTAATCTCAGAAAGAATTATAATGGAAGGCATAATAGCAGAATCAGATATCCTTCCCAATGGAGGATCAAATCATTGGCCAATTTCGCTTATTGTAGAAGTTCAGGGTACCCCAAGGAACAAACCATTCAGATTTGAAAAATTTTGGTTGGACCACCCTAATTTCCTCGAGATGGTAAAGAAATGGTGGTCTGAACCTCTGGAGGTGAGAGGCTCCAAAATGTTCAATCTACAAAAGAAGCTGAAAGCAACTAAAGAAAAGATAAAAGATTAGAACAAAACGGTTTTTGGAAACATATTCTAGGAGAAATCCATTCTAGAGAACAAACTAGAACAGATCCACGGAAATGGAGCCGCAGGCAATCACAGTGTTGAAGCGATGGAGAAGGAAAAAATTCTTTCTCAACAATGGCACAAACGGTGCATTCAAGAAGAGACTCTTTGGAAACAAAAATCTAGAATTCAATGGTTAAGAGAGGGGGAGCAAAACACTAAATTTTTTCACAGGTCGGCTCTAGACCATAGAAGTGCTAATAGAATTCTTGAACTGAAAAATAATGCAGGGGAGATAGTAAAGAATCACAATGACATATCTGCTCTGCTCTCGGACCACTTCAACTCAATTGCACAGGAACCACCCATAAACAGAGAGGAAGCCATCAAGGAATTAACAGCAGCCATTCCTAAGTCTATTACTTCAGATCAGAATTGGGCCCTATGCAGGGAAATCTCTATGGAGGAGGTGGAGGAAACCATTAGGAGCATGCCCAATGATAAAGCTCTAGGTCCAGATGGCTTCACCATCAATTTCTGCAAGGCTTGTTGGAGCATCGTCAAGCAGGAAGTATGGGAGGTAGTGGAGGATTCTAGACATTCAAGAACCATTCTAAAATCCATCAACTCCACCTTTCTAGCGCTCATACCTAAGGTTGAAGAAGCAAAGACACCTGATAAATTCAGGCCCATTGCCTTATGTAATGTTATCTACAAAATTATTTTAAAAGTCATAGCAAATAGACTGAAGTCGATACTCCCTGGTATAATCTCAGAAGAGCAATCAGGCTACATTGAGGGTAGACAAATTCTTGATAACATCTTGTTAGCGCAAGAGATGATTCACTCGCTTCATTCGAGAAAAGAAGCAGGTATGCTCGTGCAATTGGACCTTTCAAAAGCTTATGACAAAGTAAGATGGAGATACCTTGGAGTTGTTTTAGAAACTTTTGGCTTTTGCAGAACCTGGATCAAGTGGATACTTGCTCTCATCAAATCTCCCAGATATTCCATCCTTGTCAATGGTGCTCCTTCTGCTCCTTTCACACCTTCGCGGGGAATAAGACAAGGGGATCCCCTATCCCCCTTCCTCTTTGTAATCTTAATGGAAGGCCTCAGCCGAACCATTGCCAAGAAGAAAGCGGAAGGATCCATAAAAGGTCTGCAACCTATAAGATCGCTACCAGCTACCACTCATCAACAGTTTGTGGACGATACCATGTTACATGGTACACCCATGGTGAAGGAGGTTGTGGCCTACAGGTCTATCCTTGATCTCTTCAGCCAAACTTCTGGCATGGAAGTTAATTTTTCTAAATCTACTATTTTCTTTTTCAACACTCACCCGGCAGTTCAAGCTCACCTGTCCCAGCTTCTTGGATTCAGGATTGGCTCCCTGCCTTCAAAATATCTTGGGGCTCCTCTGAATCTAAAACCTTGGCAGAAAATTCAATGGGAGAAAGTTCTAGCCAACATGAAGAAAAAATGCTCGCATTGGATGAACAAAGCTCTCAACCTAGCGGGTAGACTCATCCTAACCAAAGCTGTTTTGCAGGCCATTCCGCAATACTTTCTATCTATGCTTCCTGCCCCCAAAGGCATTCTGCAACAAATGAGAAACATTCAACGATCCTTTTTATGGAGTGGGAATGGGGATAAGAAGAAGTGGGCTTTGGTGGCATGGAATAAAATATGCCAGCCAAAATCTATGGGGGGGCTGAACTTAGTCGATCCTTGGGTGGTCAACCATACCTGTGGAGCTAAGATATGGTGGAAATGGATTAAAGATCCCACTTTACCTTTGGCGAGGCATTGGAAGGAAAAGTATAGTCCAGATTGTGACACTCAGGACCTCATAAGACTACAGGAAATCCCGGAAGGGTCGTCAATATGGAATCATGCCAGGAATAACAGGAACCTAGTACAGGAGCACAGCTTTTGGGAAATCTGCAATGGCAGGCTGGCCATGTTCTGGGAAGATGCATGGTAGCAGTTCCCCAAAATGGACACACCAGAGCTATCAACCATCAAGTGAATAAGTCAAAATCGGGGAAGATACAGAGTCAATCAGTATTGGAATCAAAACAGCGGGGATGCAAATTGGAGGGAATGGATAAATTTAAAACCTGGGAATACAGAGAAGAACAGCGAAATTTCTCAGCAATTCAGTGAGCAAATCCTAAAAAGAAAGATTCGGAAAACTGAAGAGGATGATAAGCTTAGATGGGGTCTCAAAGGTAATGGTGATTTCTCATTAAAAGAAGCCAGGAACATAATAGAAACGGAAGAACAGGTAGAGGCTGTGCCATGGTGCAACAAAGTTTGGGACAACCTTCTATGGCCGAAAATCAGAACTTTCCTCTGGCTTCTAATGAGAAACAAGACTTTAACTTGGGACAACTTGTGCAAGAAAGGTTTCAAGGGACCCTCAAGATTCCCTATGTGCTTCGTAGAGGAGGAATCTCTGAACCGCCTTTTCAATACCTGTGAATGGGAAAATCAGTTATGGAATTGGATGGAAGGGATACTTAGTAGCTCTGTTTGTAATAGAGATTCCATTCATAGTACTATACTGAACTGGAAAAAAGACTTCTCCAATATACAAATAGTCAATAGCATATGGAAATCTGTACCATGGTTTTTACTATGGTCTATTTGGAAGGAACGTAACCGCAGAATTTTCCAAGATGAACACAAGAACATAGGTTTCTCTAAAGACAATATAATAACCAACATTCAACAGTTAATCCAAATGAAATGTAGAGAGGAAGGTAACGAGAAACTGACAGCACAAGACTTACTTATTTTGAAATGCTTTCGTCTGGAAGTCACCAACAACATTACTGCTCTGAGACACAGAACGCAACCATCCTCACAGATTGATAAATGGTAGCGTCCACCGGAAGGAGGTTTGAAGCTGAATTTTGACGGGGCTTCGAGAGGAAACCCCGGCATGGCAGGAATTGGAGGTGCACTACGCAACCAGCATGGAGAAATTCTCTACATATATTACAGAGCGCTCAGGGAAAGCACAAATAATGAAATGGAGTTCGCAGCTCTAGAGCATGGTCTGAGAATTGTAAAATCCCTGCGCCTCTGTAACATAATTCTGGAAGGAGATTCATCACTGGTCATTTATAAAGCTCAAAAAATGCAGCGAGGCACTAAGGCAAACAAAGCCACAAAACATTGGCGGCTAGCCAAAGTCACGGAAAATATTGTAGAACTCATGGCTGGTATGAAAGGTCTAGTTTTCCATGCGGTAAGACGTCAGGTTAACGGGCTGGCGGACTACCTGGCAAATTGTGGTGTGGACAGTCAGGATAGGGGATGGGACAGCTTTTGGGAGGAGGTGGACTGCCCGAACCTGAAGACGCGATGTGCACAACTGGCACAACAAGACATAAACGGAACCGACCGGGCTTGACCGGCAACGGTTTCTATGTCTGGTACCGTAAAAATGAAACTTCGGGTAATGGCTGGGGTTATTATAACAGGAGCTGGACCACTGGATAGTTGTGGCGGTGGTCATCATGGCGAGGGAGATCCAGACATGGGAACCATCAACTTGGTGCATGCCACAAGAGAATCCGTAGAGACCATTTGGGGAGAAAGGACAGCTGCCTCAACCTTGATAGGAAGGCAATCAGCAACATTTATGCTATTGCAGGGAAAGGATTTGAGAGGTGTGCGAACATCCTCTGCATTAATAATGAAAGTACTACCACTTTGGATCGGAGGGGAGAGCGATTTCTGGAAAAATCTATGGAAACAAGCTATTTAACGGGGAGTCATGGCTCGGTTTCCTCCATCTCTTTCCAAAGCTCTGCAAGCGACTATAACCAACCTGTTAGTAGAAGTGTTCACCGTGAGAAATTCAAAGGGAACAGAATGGATGCGGGGAGCTGCAGATGCGCGGCGGTCAATCGCGAATTACACACCGCGCAGAACATGTATGAGACAAGAGCCACAGCGAGAAGCAAACGTAAGATCGTGGAGATGGAAGCTGCGGTGAAACAGGAAGAAGCACAGAGACAGGGAGGATCCATTGCGGAGGAAGTTGATTGGCTGCCTGACCTGGTTACGCCCGCGAAAAGAGAAACTCAATTTGTTCGCACTAAGGCGGAGAGCTGGAGAATCAAGACTCTCCTAGTAAAAGCCCTGGATGCTAAGGAAGAAGGGAAGCAGCGTTCTGGGAAGGGGAACCCTGCTTCGGAGAATCAATCAGCTAATCCTCAAGAAATCCATGAGTCGCTGGATCGCAGAATCACAGCAGTGCAAGAGGGGGTGGAAATTGTCAACAAGAAACTAACCGTGCTCATTAGACAGCTTCGACAAACTCTAAGCCCGGATCCCCTTTTGCAGGATCAAAGGATGAAGGAGGCTCAGGATTTCCACTCCATGCAAGAAGTGCAGGCCAAAGTAGACAGGCACATTCTGGATGTGGGCTTAGATACAGCCAGTCAAATTGGAGGCTTTCCGCGCTCTGGCGGGCTACCCTAGTTCCCTATCTTTTTCTGTCATGTTTCTTTTGTTACGGCATTACGCGAGTTAATCTTGCTACTTTCTTTTCACTCTATTTTTTGTTATGGCTTCGGCCCTATGCAAAGTAGATATGTTTCTCTATCTATGTCCCAGTTTTGATAGTGACGTGGCGACCTTTATCTATTTCAAGAGCAAGCCGCCCTGCGTGGTCTGCATCTCGGTTTTGGAAGCCCAGAGCTGGTTGACAGTGAGGTTTCAATGGTCCATCTAAGATTTCCTTCTGCCTCAGCAGACTTTTTGTAAAATATTTTCTTCTTTAATATACATATCTGACTTACAAAAATAAATAAATATAGAGAGCAAATTTACCAAATTAAGAATCAAATAAATAGTTATGGCATTTTATGTAATCTCATATGTACAGGCTAATTTGGTAGTGGGCGAGATTGGAATAGACACTAAACCTCTGAATTTAATGACATCGTTTTCAAAAGATTCACTATCACACTCAGGTCATCTAACAATTTCACTATCAGGCTCAGGTTGCTTACTTGAAATGCAGTGAACTGAACTTGAATGGTGACGCGGGCTCCATCCTGGAGCCCGGCCTAAACTCCTCAGCATCAGTATCCTGGAGCTGGGCCTAAACTCGTCAACATCAATATTCTTCCCCATAGATATTTCATTCTTCCCATCGAGTGAAAAATGATCTCCAACTACATGGAGAAGAATAAGAATATCATTTATACCTTGCCCTTGGAAATTAAAAATTTCACAACGACATTTTTTTATACAAACATGGATCTATGCTACCTTGTAGTTGCATACATAACTGTGTAAAAGATTCTGAATATCTTCATAGTAATGTTTTTTTTTCATAAAATTAATTAAATAATTTGTTTTGACAATTGCATGAACCAATATTGAATATATCGTGTCATCGAGAAACACAAAGTTAACACATCTTAACGAACGGAAATGGCTCAGAGTTCGGAAACTCCAAACAGGGGAGACAAAACAGAATATATATGACGAAACAAAATATATATGTTTTACATTTTTTATCATCCCGATTTCCGTTTTTTTAATCCCTACTCTGTCATGAAACTATATCTATATTAGAACTGTATTCTGTTTCCCTTCAATATTAGAACTGAGGACATATTGATTAAAAAAAAGAGCTAGAGGACATACTGATTAAAAAAAGAGCTAGAGGACATACTAAAGAAAAAGAGGACATGTTTATTTTGGTTGAAGATGTTCAATACCCAACCGCACTCCATCCCGCCTAAAATGCAAAAGCAAATGGTGAAGCTACTATTTATGGAGGAGGGTGTCTGCGGGAGAGGTGGAGGGTGTCTGCGGGAGAGGTCGAGGGGTGACCCAACAACTGAGCAGCAGTCCATTTGCTGAGATGTAGCAGCAGACTCGTAACAAATTGTGCACATCACGGAAGGCCAGTCCGCTTTCTGCCCGCCCGACCGGCAGAAATGGGAAATGCCCAATAAAACACTCCACCAGACTCAACCCCGGGCTCCATATATCGCCCGCGTATTCTTCGTACCTTTCACCATGGGTCTCGGGGTCGAATCTCTCGAGGCTCATATTTTGATGACCTTAACAATTCTAGATTTGTTAAAAAATCTTAATGCTAGCAAACATAATATTTTTTCCACTGGATGTGGAAATTGTAATAATAACAATACAGATGGTCCACATGTGACTGTTGAGAAAATCTGAGCCACTAAATTACAATTTAAATCCAACATAACCCAGAAATTCAATATAATCCAAACATATTGAATCCAAATATAAACACAAAAATCCAATAGGTTGAGTATATATGCTGCTATTGCGAAAATATTGAAAATCTGAGCCACTAAATTACAATTTAAATCCAACATAACCCAGAAATTGAATATAATCGAAACATATTGAATCCAAATATAAACACAAAAATTCAATAGGTTGAGTATATATGTTGCTATTGCGAAAATATGGAAGGGCACCTGGAGACATACAAGCAAATAGAAGGATCTAAGCTATAGTTAGAGAGCCAAAGAATAGGCAGCATGACCGGTGAAGTAGTTTTGACTAATCGATTGCCGAATCCAACCCCACCTCGTGAACCTACCCATTCTCAATCTCTCCGAGAGGGAATGAAAATGGTAATGAAATAATCGATATAGGATTTTAGATAATAGGTAGGTTTCAGGCTTCAGCTACAAATGATAAAATAATAATTCACTGAAGAGCGTTGCTGGGTCCTTGGATGTAATATGATTAACCTAGAAAATATAACAGAGTGCATTAATAATTCAGTGCAAAATTAAGATAGATGATGTAGAAAGAATCCCTTATATTATTATTTAACGAACCGATAGAAAGCTAGGAGAGAAGCAATCTGCAAGAAAATTTTATAAAGTTATAGTGCAATCTAAAAAATCTCTTCATCACACATGCATTTGTGAATCTCCATAGTGCAATGGACAATGACTTTATAACACCCAACGAAATTAACATAGTCAATCAAGAAAATGTTGCCCTTACCTCCGAGGGATGAATCCACATTGATAGGCATAATATTTATAAGGGTTACAAAGTTTCTCAATCCTTCCCCTTAGATTCAATGTCTATGTAGTAGGTCTAATCTGGGAGAATCCACCCACCGAAATGAACAGATTCAGTCAGGAAAACAGAGTCAACACTTTATAACACCCACCGAAATTAATAGAGTCAGTCAACAAAATGTTTACCTTTGAGGGATGAATCCACATTAACAATCCATTTTTCCTTTCCCTATGCACTCACTGTATACGAAGGTGTAATTACGCCGTTAACTCCATCTTTAACATCTTCACTTTACAGGAATTTCTCCTCTAGAAAAACTCTTCTTTGATGCCAACCATATTCAAGAGTGGCATTGGTAGGCCCAGTTTCTCTGACTTTCTGTGCAACGAGGGATCTATGCTACTGCCTCAACCTGGATGAAGAGGATCTAATTTAAAATAACAAGAAACCAACTCTCAGCATGGATGAATTTTTCAATGCCAACCATATTCAACAGTGGCATTGGCAGGCCCGGTTTCTCTAACTTTCTATGCAATGAGGGATCTATGCTGCCACCTCAACCTGGATGAAGAGGATCTAATTTAAAATAACAAGGAACCACCTCTCAACATGGATGAAGAGGGTCTAATTTAGAGGAATTAATTTAAAAAACCAAGAAACATGGATCGAGGATATAATTTACACAACCAAGAAACCGCCTCAGCATGGATGCACAAGATTTAATTTAAAAAACCAAAAAACATTGATGCACAGGATTCAATTTAGAAAACCAAGAAGCCGCCTCACCATGGATGCAGAGGATCTGATTTTAAAAACCAAGAAACCGTAGGCTCTGCAGAATTTCTCCTCCAGAAAAACGCTTCCAGTGGCCACTATTCCACGATGGCCACTGCCAAGATCCAACCGTGATATCTCCATTTCTTTGCAAGTAGGGATCTATACTGCCGCCTCTCACTAAGGATGCAGAAGATCTAATTTAATAAAAAAACCAAACAACACTGAACATCAATTTACTGAAATGAAATTTCTAAAATCAAATTGATTCCTCTCATTCACTTAATCTTATTTGCAACCCACAATCCATAATCAGAGTGACCCATACAAAGAGTTTTTAAAATAAATTTACTGGAATGCCTCATTTACCTGTCAACGACTGGGACGCACCATTTAACTGTGATCCCTGGGCACAGTGGTCTTGATTCAATAATTGATACGCTCCCTGCTTCCACCTCTCAGGGAACACGAGCAGGCCTCTGTTTCCACCTCTCGGAGAATACAAGCACACCACAGAGACAGACAAACACATACAGTCAGGCACACCAAACAGATGACAGAAACAACAGAGACCAGACCACATTCATACACACACACCATTTTCAACTCCAATGGCACGAGACTCATGAGACTAGACCACACAATGCAGGAAACTCTGCGAGGAGGAGGAGGAAAGGCACTGCAATGCCAATGCCAATATGAATTCCAAAAATTGAATCGAATTAAAGAAATCAACATCCTTGACCGTTTCTATAACCTATTTGATCTGCAGGGCCACTTATCTCTTTGCACTTTGCTCTCTGTTGGGATTGCAGCGTTAGTTATCTCTTAGATGTTGATGCCACTTTCGTTTGCAACGGACGGTCTCTTAGATGCAGAAAGAAAGATGCTTCAGCTTTTTTTTTCAAATGTGCACAACAAAAGAACAATCCATGTCATTGAAGAAAAAATAGAAAGATGCTCCAGCTTTTTTTTTCAAATGTGCACAACAAAAGCACAATCCATGTCATTGAAGCAAAAATAGTAATAAAAGCACAATTTATGTTATCCAAGCAAACATAGTAATAAAAGCACAAGCTATGTTATCCCACCAAAAAACCAAAAATAGTAATAAAATCATCTTGTCAAAAATACAATCCAATTTTTAAAATAAAATCATCGAATCAAAAATAGAATCCAATTTTTAAAATAGAAGGGTCAAACCCCCTTTTTCATGTTATCACAATGTCATTTTCATATCATAGTTTAGGAATTAAATAATTTAACCTAATTAAAATAATCAAAGAGCCCTCAACTTTTTCCATTACCTATATCAATTTTCACCTATGATAAACACTATGATTTATTCTATGAGCTATTATATGCAATGAACGACTCAAATTATCTCTTAGATTTGGAAATATGCTCCAGAAATATGCTCCATCTTTTTTCACAGCTACAGAACAAAAGCACAATCCTTGTCATGGAAGAAAAAATAGTAATAAAAGCACAATCCATGTCATTCAATAAAAAAAAAAATAATAAAAGCACAATCTGTCATCCACTTATAAAATACTAATAAAAGCACAACTAAAATCACCAAAAAGCCCCCACACCCTTGCAATAACTTAAGCCAATTTTCTCCTCTAATAAGCACTATGAGTCATCCTATGTCAGTGTTCTCCGATAAGCACTATGAGTTATCTCTTAGATGCTGCTATCACAATATTCCAATTCCCAAGGGAGGGTTGGAATTGCAAGAATTGGAAAGATGCTCCATCCAATGGAGGATGTAGCCACCTTTCACAACTAAACAAAAAAAGAAAACCATTTTGCATAAATTATACTTTAGGTTTGCTTTCTCACATCCATGCAAAGCTTGAGCTCTTCCCAATTTTCTTCTTGGAACATCCCTCCTAAATATCTTCCAAGACGCTAAGCTCCTTCTATTGCTCACAATCAAGAAACACCTAGTTTGAATCACAATCAAGAAACATCTATTTTGAATAGTGAAGGGAAGAACAAACATCGATTCTATCATTGGAAATATTTTCATTTTGATAATGAATGTTGTGACTATAGAAAAAATGGCCAATGCCTTTCTTACTGAACAACATTGAAAAACACAAGTGTTGACATGCATGATGCACACCTAGATATTAATGTTAATAATTCAACCTCCACCCACCCTTAGTTGGTTCTCGTGGGGAAAAACTACTATGAGAACAAGAATGAAGCTCGCTTCACTCAACCATTTCTAGATCAAGCAACAACTTGCACAATTAATCATAGACAACGGAAACAACAATAACTTTCTTTCTCAACAATTGATTGACAAAATCCAACTTTCTACCACTCATCCCCAACCATATCATATTGGATGGGTCCACGAAGAAGTACCTACTTTATGTTTATAGTGTTTTATCATATTTTCCGTTAGGCCATTCATTGATACAATTGATTGTGATGTTACACCCTTCTATTGTTGAGATGTGAATTTTTTCGAGCCCTACTAGTTTCACAAAAAAGCACAAATTTGTGGGTATTATAACTTCTACAATTAGTTCTATAAGGATAATAAGATCTACAATGTCATCTCTTCTTTCCCTTATTCTGCGTTTGCAAGAAGATAAGTTATTAACCATATAAATATCCAAGAGTTGAAAATGTTTGATATGTTGTCATGCTGATCCCCATCCGCATTCATCTACTTGATTTATAATGCTCACACTTTTGCATGGAGATGTACTTTTGAGCATCAAGTCCAACTCCAATCCTCATCTTACTTCAGACCATGCCCTACTTTTCCTTTGCCCTTGATTGTGGAACTCAAATACTCTTTATCATCATGCTTCCACAAGGGGTTAAATTCTTTGACATAATATGTTTTTTTTGCCTACCTATTTTGTCCACATGGCAATCCTGAATTTTTCTAACGCACACTTTTTTATCTCCTCCTTGGTGTGAGGACAGTCATGCAGATTTATGTCCCATTTGCCTAACCACTTTTTATTTTGCTTCATCCACGTATTTTTCCGACGACTTAGCTCCTATTTGACAACCAAGTTGGGCCATCGGTGCTTATCCATATTTTCAGCCTTCTTTAGGTAACTTAGTAGATGAATGATGAATGAAGCATCAATTAGAAACATACCAGCCTCAGCTAAAAGTATATCGTATAGAACCGTTGATTTGACTTTGAAGCTATGTGTGATTAAATGCTTTTGGATTCTTTCTATTTGCCGCCATTTGCAGCTTGACATGTTACTCCCCCATATCTCACAACCATATAGGATAATTGGCACCACTAATAAACCAAAGAGGGTTTTCTTAGTCTTCCAATCCCATAATTATGCTTGTCTACACTTGTTCGGGAGAAGGTAGGAAGCCTTCCACCCTCCTTGGATTCTTTTTGATCTACATGCTTCCCAGCCGAGCCTCTAGTGGAACTCAATTCCTAGATATTTGTACTAGTCTACAACCTCCAAGGGGTTGCCCTCAAAGAGAAAAGTATCCTGCTGTTTATTTCTTTTTAGGGAGAAAATCGTGACTTTAGTTTTGCTGAAATTTACTTGCATTTCTCGCATATTGACAAAAGAGTTCCATAGCTTTCAAATTCTTTCTCAGACCTATCGCAGATTTAGCAATAAGGATAAGTTCATTGGCATATAAAATCAATTTCACCAGATATCTTGCTAATTGGATGCCTTCTCCTTTGATATTTCTTATCCACTCTTCAAGCTTATCAATATATAAACCAAACAAAGTGGGGGAAGGAGGCCATCCCTGTTTGACTCCTATGTCATTGCCAAAGCATTCAGACATACCCTCTTTTGTTTTGATTTATGCTCTAATGTGCTCATATAGCTTATGAACATCAGGTCTATATTCCTTTGGGGCCCCTTAGTCTTCCATTCTGTGCCATAGCTTATCTCTAGGGATAGTATCAAAGGTTTTTTTGAAGTCAACAAAGCAACAAAATGATTCTCGACCATTGTTATCCCAAAATTTTTGAATGAGATGCTTTAGAGTGATGCAATGATCAATGGTAGAATTCCTAGGCCTAAAACTAGCTTGCCCCTTTGCTCCTTTCTCCTCGTTTTCATCTCACACGTTGATTCTGTTCTCTAGCATGCTCACAAAATGTTTTCCAAGAAGAGGGTCGATCATAATAGTAAGATAGTTAGATGGGATATTGATGTCTCCAGTTTCGTGAAGAGGTATAGCAACACTTGTTGTCCATTCACTCGGAAAGCTACCTTGACTACATTTGTTAAAGATCTCTTCGATGTGCGGGGCTAGAAACTTCACACCGCATTTCAAATATTATGTCTGCATACTATCAATGTCTTGTGCTTTACCATTTTCCAGTTTCTTTATACCTTGCTCAATATCCCCAATTGATAATAGCTCTATTGAGGAGACAATCATGGGAGGCTTACTTTTCTCATTCGTCCACTCATATAGAAGTTTTGCATAGACTAGCCACTAGGCATCTATGATACTGCTTTCAATTTGTTTTTTCTTGTGTTGCGGTTCCTTCCAGAAATCTTTGGGATTATGTTTTCCCAAAGAAATTAATTCTTTCCTTCTTGCATTCACATAGCTTTATTTTTTTGATTTTATCAATTGCTTATATATAATCGTGTTTTCTTTGCTTGAATTTTATTTAAAGGACCTTTTCACCTCCTTGCACCCCTTGTCATACCAAGGATTAGCTGGGAAGGTATTTGACATCATGTGTTTCCATATGGAAAAAAATGTCTTTATCCTCAGATATGGGCCCCAACCCCGGGCCTCTTCTCCATGGGTAACCTCTGCAATTCCATCTTACCATGTTTAGGTACTCCCGTGGGGCCCCGAATACCTATTTCTTGTTTGTTAATCTATCAGTGACTTGGGATTTCTCATTTTTCAACCATGCCCAATTTCCTCCCTCTCTTGTTGATTTTACTTCCATTATTTCCTCTTTTCTTCTTGTTGGGTGAATGTTAAATCTTGGTCTAAGTAGATACAAGTGCCTTTAAGCAACCCTTTATTCCTCAAGATTTTAGACTTGTCCTCTACGATTCTTAACGTAACTCTGACACGTCTATTCCTTCCTTCTCCCACATTCTTTCCTATCTCGTTGGCCTGTTGTATCCCCCCCATCCAATGCAACTCATCCTTGAGAAAATTTCTTACTAGAATATTCGTTCTCTCTTTTTTCCCAAAGTCCTTCAAGCCTTTGATGATGATATTTACCATTTTTTCTTCTTTTTCCTTCACTTTCTCATCTACCTCTTGACTTCTTTTTCTATAAATTCCTTTTGTACACTTGGTGGTTATTTTACTACCTGAGCCCATGATTTAGCCTCTTTTATTTTCTCCATTAACTTGTTTTCTCTTATTTTCATGTCTACCATTACTGACTAAAATTTTTCCATCTGAATTGTGTTATTGCTCCCGTTGGCTCTAAAAGTGGAGTAAGAAGAGAATCATTGTGATTTTGAACTCATTTCATAGCAAAAGAAGTAGATATCTTTGTGAAAAAAAGATAGGAACATGAGAAGAAAATGTTGCTAGTTGAGAAAAGGGGTAAAGGAAACAACTTGAGCTTTTGAGGCATGGTGTGTAGGTATGTGTCCAATGGTGTTAACACAATCTCATCTTAACATTCTTCAAGTTGTTTCTGACTACCTAGTTGTTTTGCAGATTATAAAAATGTGAGTAGTTTAAAAAATAGAAGTTTAGGCATTGACTATTAGGAGCACCGAAAGGTGGGAAACATTAGTTCCCAGTGAATCCTATGTTAAAGAAGACATGTACAAAATAGTGTTCACAACAAGCGTAGAGGTATTACAACTTATAGTTGTTGAAGGTTTAAATCCATAATATCAATGCAGTGTAGATCACATGAAACCTCTTTAATAGACCTTACATACAAGATCACAATGCCATCTATAATGGATACTACATCACTCACAAACTTCAAAAGATGGAAAGGTTTTCCAAATTCGTTTTTCCTTCTAAATTTTCCTCTATTGCCAATTGATATGAGTACAGGTAGCCTGCATTGTACATATTCACAGATGAAAGAAGAATGCAAATACCAAAAGGAGAACATAAAATCATACATGTTGTACACTATTGTTTTATGTGGTTATATTTGTACAAAAATGGTGGAGAGTGATCATACTTGAAAATGTCTCAAAGGGTTACAAATATCATATGCAAAGTTAGGTGAGTGATCATCTTTGACCGAGTCACCAATGGACTATTGATGACAAGGTAGATAAACTACAAGACATAAAGTACAAAATAAATAACACACAAATATATTACATATTTGGACTAGATCCAATAGGAACTATGGACAAAGTATGATGAATTTGTCCATGATAAAAATAAATTGTCTCCAATTTCTATTGATTGTACACACTTTCTAGTGAAAGACATCATCATTTGTAGGAACTGAGATGATGGGAATAACCTGATTGGGTACCAAAAGAATGGATGTTAAAATGGGGGGTTATGGAATAATTACAGGGGCATTGATGTTCAGTATAGAATGTCCTCTGAATAAGATTAAACTAATAGTTTGTTGTGGAAACACCTATGCAAAAAATATGACCTCCGTATCCTTAGTTGGAGTGAACCATGAAGAAAAGGCTATTTGGGGCATGTTTTGAAGTAAGACAAGGATTGGAGTTGGACTTGATGCTCAGAAATACATCTCCATGAAAAAGTGTGAGCATTATAAAGAAAGTAGATGAATGCGGACAAGGATGAGCATTGGAATGTATCAAACGTTTTGAACTCATGGATATTGATATGGTTAATAACTTATCTTCTAGCAAATGAAGAATAAGGGAAAGAAGAGATGACGTTGTAGATCTTATTAGCCTTGCAGAACTAATTGTGGAAGTTATAATACCCACAAATTTGTGCTTTTTTGTGAAAATGATAGGGCTCGGAAAAAATCACATCTCAATAATAGAAGGGTGTGACATCACAATCAATTGTATCAATGAATGGTCTAATGGAAAATATGATAAACACTACAAACATAAAGTAGGTACTATTTCGTGGACCTATCCAATATGATATGGTCGGGGATGAGGATGAGTGGTAGAAAATTGGAATTTTCAATCAATTGTTGAGAAAGAAAGTTATTTTTGTTTTTGTTTTCTATGATTAATTGTGTAAGTTGTTGCTTGACCTAGAAATTTTTAAGTAAAGACAACTTCATTCTTGTTCTCACAGTAGTTTTCTCCCACGAGAACCCACTAAGGGTGGGTGGAGGTTGAACTATTAATATTGATATCTAGGTGTGCATCATGAATGTCAACACGTGTGTTGTTCGATGTTGTTCAATAAGAAAGGCATTGACCATTTTCTCCTAAAATTCATAACATTCATTATCAAAATGACAATATTTCCAATGATAGAATTAATTGTGATTCAAACTAGGTGTTTCTTGATTGTGAGCAATAGCAAGTAGCTTAGCGTCCTGGAAGATATTTAGGAGGGATGTTCCAAGAAGGAAATTGGGAAGAGTTCAAGCTTTGCATCAATGTGAGAAAGAAAACCTAAAGTATAATTTATGAAAATGGATTTCTTTTGTTGTTTAGTTGTAAAAGGTGGCTACATCCTCCATTGGATGGAGCATCTTTCCACTTCTTGCAATTCCAACCCTCCCTTAAGAATTGGAATTTTTTGATAGAAGCATCTAAGAGATAACTCATATTCCTTATCAGAAGAGAACATTGACATAAGATAACTCATATTTCTTATTAGAGGAGAAAATTGACATAAGTTATTGCAAGGGTTTGAGGGCTCTTTGATGCTTTTAATTGTGATTTTACAACTCTTTTTTAAGTGGATGATAGATTGTGCTTTTATTACTATTTTTTCTTCGATGACATGGATTGTGATTTTGTTCTATAGCTATGAAAAAATATGGAGCATATTTCCACATCTAAGAGATAATCTGAGTTGTAAGTTGCATAGGATAGCTCTTTGGATAAATCATAGTGCTTATCAGAGGAGAAAATTGACATAGGTAATAGAAATGGTGAGGGCTCTTTGATTATTCTAATTAGGTTCAAATATTTAATTCCTAAACTATGATATGAAAATGTCAATGTGATGACATGAAAAGGGGTTTTGATCCTTCTTTTATATCTACATGCTTCTATTTTAAAAATTGTATTCTATTTTTGACTAGGTGATTTTATTACTATTTTTGCTTGCATAACATAGATTGTGATTTTATTGCTATTACTATTAGAATGATAAATTGATATAACTAAAACTCAAAAATAGTAAAGACTGATGAGTCAAAAAATCGGTCTAAGGTCATTGATATCTAGAGTCAAGACTTGAAAGTACCGAAAATTTAAAATCGACAATGAGAATTGAAGGGCCATTGTAGGGAAGGAGAGGCTAAAAAATAGTTAAATGTAAAGTTAGACAGAGATGCATTGCAAGAAAAATAGAGGTAAGCTTGGTAAGTTGAATGAGTGAGTTAGGGATTCCAAATTAATTTAGGTTTTGATATTTGTTATGTAATTTTATTTTTATTTTTTTAACTTATTATTTATTTATTTATTTTGTTTTCTTTAATTTTTTTATTCTTTTTTAAATTTCAAGCGCTATTATACAAAATTGACGGGGGTGTTATCTCAGCCTAGCTTCAGAGTATAACATTCAACGATTTTTTTTTTTCAAAAGATTCAGGCGCTAACAGTTGGATTTTTAGCGCCAATTAAAAAATGTCGAATGAAGTCATTGACAATCGGATTATCAGCGAAAATTCAAAAGCCATCAAAATAAAGGCACTGATGGTGGGATTGTCAGCTTGGATTTCAAAAAATATGTCTATTTTTAGAGAATTAATAGCTCACACGTTAGTAGAGGATCGAGTACCAAGACAACGAGCACTAGCCAAATAAGTGATGTGACGTGTCATTTCATGATTTCACATTAGAATTCGTTTGAATTTCTACCACTGAGGGTAATAATCATTGTAAACTAGTGATATGATAGGTCAATTTTATATATGGTTGATTTACTATTTCACCATCACGTTTAATCTCAACTTTTTATGAAAAGAATAGTGTAGGGTTAATAGATTATGTTGTGTTATCCACCAAGGTAAAAAGATAGTTATCCTGCACATTCATAATTGCATCTCACTCTCGCTTCTATTGCCTATGCTTCTGGACAATGATAGTTATGGGAAAAAGTGCCAAATTGCACAAGGAAGAATCTTTAGGACCTGATCTCCTTGAAGCACATCCAAAAATTCGAAACAATTTTGGGAGGTTGGCTGGGACGAGTTCTTTTTTAGGTGCAACAATTATTGTGATGGGGTTGCTCAAGCCTTGATGAAAGGGTTTGATTTTCAGGGGGTTACTGTTGGAGATATTTCCTTCCCTTTCACAGATGAAGTTGTTGCAAAGGCTACATATCTCCCTGTTGATGGAGAACATTGGTTTAAAATCCGCACCTTAGCTGGAATTGACTTTCCTTTCCTTTTAAAAGATGTATATAAGGACAAAACATGATGTTTGGTGATGCAAAGATCTTTGCTAAAGGATCAATGAAACCTTCTCCTTAGGATCACTCAAACTTATTTCACTTGTGAAGGATGCTTCAACAGATTCAATATGAATCATTTTCATTTCTTACTCACAATGCTGGAGAGGTCAAGATGAATGCTCCTTTATTTTTATTAATGAGTCTTAAGAAGATGTCAGCAAGAGTTAAGGCCAAACCTGATGTATCATCCCACTTCATTTATCACAAGAGTTTAATCAAGTTACTAATTGAAATTAAGAAAGATTAACAAAACATGGGAGCATTTTCTTTTCTGGGGTGAGTTTATAGAGTTTGTTGCACCTAAACCTAAGGCCATTAGCAAAAATAAAAGAAGTAAGAAGCTTGTTGAACCACCCCAAACCTAGAGCAGGGGACCTCATCTGTCCAGACTAGAATTCAGAGGAAAATCATGATGACAAAACCTCCTCCTCTCATTCTTGAAATGAAAATGGTCTACACGTGAAGAAGTAGGAGAATTAGGGAAAGGAAAGCCATGTATTGTCCTCTTATATCATCTCCTGAACATACAAAATTTGTTGAACCAATAGAGGAAACAAAGGAGGAAACAAAGGTTGAATCTGTTGAGCCTGAGACAAAGAAAATAAAGGTTGTTGAGGAGTCTGCACTAGTTGAGATCTATGGGGGAAGAAGGTTGCACACTATACCAGTTAATAAATTGAGGTTGAAATCCAAGCTCAAACAAAACCCTAACTTGGCATAACAATTCATTGAGGTAGATAACACACTTCACAGGTATCTGGTCATAAACAAAGAGAAGCCTGCTAGTTCTAGGAAGCCTAAAAATCAAAGCAAAGGGCCTACTCCTAAGGCCAAGAAGACTAGGAAAAGGAGATAGAGTGAAGTTGATATTTTATTGGAGGCACCTAAAATACTTAAATGTAGAATCTACGGTGCATTTTTTTGTTTTTCCAACCTTTTGGGAACAATTTTTATATAGCGGAGACATTTAATCCATTAGCGCTATTTTCACTTCATTTGGATGAGTGGTGATAGTTACATGAATTTTTGCCATGTTTTGAGAAAACAATCATTTAATCTGTCAAGGGTTCCCAATTTTTCTCTCGATTTGAGGTATGCTAGTTAATCCGTCAACGCTTGGAAAAAGCCTATTTTTTTAAGGCAACAAGGAGTAGTTTGGAGCAAATACAACCCTGAAGGAAGGATCTACATACTAAATTCCCTTTTCTATGGATCAAGACCAAATTTCAAGAAAGATATTACCATACCAAGTTTGATGATGAAGTAGGGTTTTCATAAACTTTGGGCAGAATATCAGTAATCAGTTAGATCCTTAGCTTCAGCCAAGTCTTCAACAACAACATAGTTCTGAGATACATAATATTATCATCTTTTTTTATTAATGAGGAATGTAATGTATTTAGTTTTAATTAGAGATATACTTGCATATTTTGAGATTGTTGTAATTAAGGTATTTTTAAAACATGCTTATGGTTTTGCAAATACTCTATAAAGTTGATAATCAATAAAAACGAACGATTCAGAATTTGAGAAAAATTGTAATCGGTGTATGTGATTTATTAAGGTTGGTTAATCCTAGATGACTAGTAATAAGAAGAACATAGTGTTTCAAAGTTGAGAATTCATGTGTTGATGCATCCATGTCTATTTCTTGGTGAATGTGTTTACCTCTATTATTTTCATTAAATTTTTATCTTCCTTATGCTTGAATGAAGGTATTAAAGTAGAATTCATGCTTCATTTTCATGCTCTATCTTTACCATTTAAGTATCACTTTCCTCATCTAAACTGAACAAAATTCTTCTATCATATGCTCTCGTTTAAATAGCTTTTGTTATTTTCTCTTACCACTCTCAATAGCAAGGTTGTCTAAGGATAAATCAACTATCCTACTCTTAGCCTCTGTCACTACATCCGGCATCCTATTAAAAGTTGATAGATTTGAATTTGCTATAGCTTCATGCCCAAGAATACACTTTCTCTCTTCCTTGCCATCATTTTCAAACCCTACTAAACCCATGATCTAGCCACTGTACTAAAGACACAACCAACTACTGAGTTAACACTGGGTAGTTTAATTGTAAAGGAGAGAACCCTCTCTGATCTGAAACGGTTAGCCTTTGGCCCTAAAGATTGGTTTGAAAGAGTTACCTTAGGGTGTTCCCTCTACATACTAGGAAAAACTTAGAGTGATAACTGGGGGCGTACCCCCCTCAAAAGGATTGATTTTAGGCTCAGTGCTCCTGATTAAATGCTAGTTCCAGACCCTCATACTTGATAGAATTCATTAGAAACATTGCAATCCCCCCAAAATTGAAATATTATAACTGTTAAGTCTGCCGAATTTTAAATGGGATATGAAACACTATTTTCTCTAGATGAAGTCCAATGAGGTTGAAACCACTCTCAAACATCCCGAGTCATTTCATTGTAATGTTAAAAATGTAAGTAGAAGGATGAAAATGGAAGGTAAAGGAGAATGTCACTTTTACTTTAATAATTTAACATTACCATTACTTACATAGCATTAGTAGGGCCTTAGGATTGAATATTACACTCTTCACTCATAAATTTTTGTTATCAAACAAAATAAAGGGTGGACACCCAGAAGCATCCCTTTTAGGGAGTTGCGTCCCCCACATTAGGGAAATGTCCATCCTTATGTATCCTTTCATCTCCCAAAAAGGGGGATGCAGGTAAACCTTTCCCTAGAGGTACCCCCATCCCACGTGTGATGGATGTGTAAACCTAATAGTGAGGGATGCGTCCCCATGGAACACTGGTTTCACTTTCATGTCCAACAACCTCAAGGAAGATCAAGCACCTTTATCAAGTGTCTTTAGTTGAAATAGAAGCCCTCGCTTACACCTACAATGGTCTGAGCCACAAAAGTTCTAATACCATATGGAAAATTTTCAAGCAAAAATGACATTAATGCAAAATAGAAGTTTCAGCACTTAACTAGAGAAATGTTGGATCCTAAATGTGTAAACATTTAGTCTTAGGGTTGTTATTCTATACAAAAGAAAATAGTGGTGAGAATGGACAATGTTTCAATTCTTAACACCGCAATCTTCTAGGAAATCCAAAATAAAGATACCAAAGTGTTCTTGATAAGTTTCATCCTTCCAAGGAAATCTCATTATGACTAAACCAGATATGGAAATCTTACTTGCTGCAGTAAATGCAACAGTAAAACAACCTTTGATCTGCTTCAACTAGGATCATAAATCACTTAACATAATTTTCCTTATGTTTTGTTAAATTAAAAAACATATAATAAAATTTACAATTTGGACCAATGTTAGAGAAGTTGAAAACTTCATTAACATATTAAGATGACGTTTATGAGGATGAAGTTTTTTAATAAATATTAATTAATTATTATTATTATTTAATAATATTAAAATATAAAAATAAAGAAAAATTATAATTTAATTATAATTATATATATATATATATATAATATATATATATTATATATATATATATATATATATATATATATATATATTATATATATATATATATATATAATATATATATAACTAACAATAAAGTTAATTTTTAACTTTTAATATATCAATATTCATATAATATATAAATTTTATATTGAAAAAATAAATAATAAATTAATTATAAAAAAGTATCATCATTAACATAGAAGCCCTCACTTACATCTATAATGGTCTGAGCCACAAAAGTTCTAATACCATATGGAAAATTTTGAAGCAAAAATGAAATTAATGCAAAACAGAAGTTTCAGCACTTAACGAGAGAAATGTTGGACCCTAAATGTGTAAACATTTAGTCTTAGGGTTGTTATTCTATACAAAAGAAAATAGTTGTGAGAATGGATAATATTTCAATTCTTAACACCCCAATCTTTTAGGCAATCCAAAATAAAGATACCAAAGTGTTCCTTCCAGGGAAATCTCATTATGACTAAACCAGATATGGAAATCTTACTTGTTACAGTAAATGCAACAATAAAACAACCTTTGATCTCCTTCAACTAGGATCATAAATCACTTAACATAATTTTCCTTATATTTTGTTAAATTAAAAAACATGTAATAAAATTTACAATTTGGACTAATGTTATAGAAGTTGAAAACTTCATTAACATATATAAGATGCAACAGTAAGACAACCTTTGATCTCCTTCAACTAGGATCATAAATCACTTAACATAATATTCCTTATATTTTGTTAATTAAAAAACATGTAATAAAATTTACAATTTGGACCAATATTAGAGAAGTTGAAAACTTCATTAACATATATAAGATGATGTTTATGTACATATCATCTCTTTATTAGGATGAAATTTTTTTAATAATAAATTAATTATTATTTAAATACTATTAAAAAAATTAAGTAATTATAATATATATATATATATATATAATATATATATATATATAGATATATATTATAATAATTATTTTAACTTTTAATATATCAAATATTCATATAATATATAAATTATATTGAAAAATAAATTTAAATTAAATATCAGAAGTATCATCATTAAAATAGAAATAATAAATATACATAATAAATAATATACTTGAAACTCTAAACGCTAATCTAAAATACATTATTACTATTATCTAAAATATGAAATA
>APFE030487789.1:57170-67796 GCA_000404065.3 Pinus taeda
TTTTCTTTAGATTTAAAAGAAATTTCACTCTTAATTTATGGTTGTATATTATTTCGCTCTATCATTCTCCCTTTCCACTTTCTATGTGAATTCCTTATACAACAAAATATAGCTTATATAATATTACTATTTCACTCAATGCTCAGAATCTCCCCATTTAATTTATTGTACAATAAATTTGAATGGAAAATACATATCAAATTTTGATCATTACAAAAATATTATTGCAAATACAAAAAGATGCCATATCAAATTTTCCTCATCCTCACACAAATTCTCATATCAAATACATGACTAGTCAAATATCATATTAGATTTTCATTAGTACATTGAAAAATATTGTAAATACCCAAGCATATAAATATTCCTTCATTTTTTGTTACACACAAGATTGTAAGTACACACACAACAAACATGATGAAGGATACAAATACAAAATAAAAAATACATACAATCAAGAATCCAAACACATAATAAATATGACATTAAGCTACACAGATGTTTGTGAAAATTTGATGTGATGCTCGCATACTAAACATCATATTGAATTTTCATCATTACATTCAAAAACACTATAAATACACAAGCATATGTAAACATTCCTTAAGATTTTATTACACACAAGATTGTAAATACACAAACAAATGTGATGTATAATACAAACACAATCATAAATGCATACAATCAAACAACAATCATAATTACATTCACACATATGTGAGCATCACATCAAATTTTCATATTTATATTAAAAAACATATAGATACACAAGTACTCAAACATCATATTGAATTTTCATCATTACATTAAAAAACATTGTAAATACACAAACATATATAAACATTCCTTGAGGTTTTATTACACACAAGATTGTAATACACAAACAAATGTGATGAATAATACAAACACAATAAAAAATGCATACAATCAAACAACAGTCATAATTACATTCAAACATATGCGAGCATCACATCAAATTTTCACAAACATATGTGTACCTTAATGTCGTGATGAAGAATACAAACACATAATAAAAAATGCATACAAATCAAGAGTATAAACACACCTACAATCAAAAGTACAAATCCACAATTAAAAATGAGAAGAATCAAGATTGCAAACACACAATCAAGAGCACAATTCAAGTTTTAATCATTACAAATAAGATTGTAACTACATAATCAATACAAATGCACAACAACTACACTAACATAACAAGCATTGGAAATACATAAACATTCAAACATCAAAATCATTCCAAATACACAAGAATACAAACATCCCATCAAATCTTCTTATTACATACAAAATTATAAATACTACAAACATTGCATGTCAATTTTTGATCATCATACACATAGAATTGTAAATATCCGAACATATAAAATTAATGTAGAGAGTAAATCAAGCCATATGCTAAAGAAAATCCACACACATTTCAAAGTACATTTCAAACATGTCATTCACATTTATTGTAAATGCATAACTATGTAAATAAAGGCCAAATAACAACCAATCCCATACACAATAAAAAATACAGATCCAATAATGAACGTGACATAAAACATTGTAAAGACAAAAAAATACATTGAACATTATATATCAAATTTTGATCATTACACACAAAAAAGTTTTAAATGCACAAACATAATATAAACACCAAATATATAATATAATATATAAATAATATTCTAAGAATTATTTTATATATAAAAAATTTTATAAATAAATTAAATATAGTAATTAAAAAGTTGGAAGAGTTATTTAAAAAACTCAAAATTTAAGTTAATAAAAAAAACACTCTCTTTATAATATATATGTATATATAATATTTATAATGATTTTTAAATAATATTTTATAACAAAAATAGTATAAAATATTAACATAATATTTCATAATTTTAGTAATGATAATTAAATAAATAATTATTTAAAATAATTAAATATAAAAAATAAAAAATTTAAGGATAATATTTTATCTTTTAATTAAGAAAACTTATTTTATATTTAGATAAACATAATATAATCCAACTCTATATATATAGATATAATTGGATTATATTATAAATATTATTTCATATAAATATATGTTTAGGTATTATAAATAATTTAGTTATTTTTAAATAAATGACAAAGTTAATTATAGATATGAGGGAAAATTATAATGATTATTTAAATTTGGTGATTTATTATTATTTAAACTGTGATAAATAAAAAATATAAATTTTATATTTAAAAGGAACTTCACTTGGCTTCGAGAATTTTATGATACAAATTTTCTACTAACGAGGCCATCTACGTGAAGGTGGAAGCTCATTTGGCCCCTCCCCCTCACTCCTAATTTATGGTTATACTACTATTTCACTCATCACTCCCCCAACCCCACCTCCTATGTGATTTCCCTATGCAATAAATAAAGTTCATTTGAGCTACCCCTCACTTATAGTTTATATAATATTACTATTTCACTCAACACTCTCCCAATCCCCCCATTTAATTTCTTGTGTAGTAAATTTAAATTCAAAATACACAACAAATTTTAATCATTAAAGAAATATTATTGCAATTACAAAAGGGATGCCATATCAAAGTTTGTTCATTCTGACAGAAATTCTCACGTTCCAAGAATATCCACAATGACAATGAACAAATGACAAATAAGCAAACAACCCAATCAAACAACAATGATCATTACATTAAAAATATTACAGATATGCAAACATCACATCAAATTTTCATCATTCCATTCAAAAGCATATAAATACACAAGTACTAAAACATCATATCAGATTCTCATCATTACATTAAAAAACATTGTAAATACACAAGCACACATAAACATTCATTCATATTTTATTACACACAAGATTGTAAATACACCAACAAATGTGATCAAGAATACAAACTCACAATTAGGAATGCATACAATCAGTAATACAAACACATACAATCAAGGGTACAAACACACAATGAAAAATACAAACAATCAAAGGCAAAAACACACAATCAAAAATACATAAAATCAAGAGTACAAAAACACAATCAAGAGCACTTTTCAAGTTTTAATCATTACAAATAAGATTGTAAGTACAGAAACAATACGAAACACATGATGAATACATAAAAATTTAAACATCAAAAGCATTGCGAATACACAAGCATACAAATATCCCATCAAATATTCTTATTACACACACAAAATTATAAGTACTACAAGCATTTCATATCAAATTTTGATCATCATACACACAAGGTTGTAAATATCCAAACATACAAAATCAATGTATACACTAAATCAAGCCATATGCTAATGAAAATCCACACATATTTCAAAGTACATGTCAAACATGTCATCCACATTCATTGTAACTATACAACTATGTAAATAAAGCCCAAACAACAACCCTTCTCATACACAATCACAAATACACATCAAATAATGAACATCACAAAAAGCATTGTAAAGACACAAAGATATATTGCAAATACAAAAGGATGCCATATCAATTTTTGCTCTTTCCGGCACAAATTCTCACAATCCAAGCATATGCACAATCACAATGAACAAATGACAAATAAACAAACAACCCAATCAAACAACAATCATAATTACATTCAAACATATGCGAGCATCACATCAAATTTTTATCTTTAAATTAAAAAACATATAAATACACAAGTACTCAAACATCATATTGAATTTTCATCATTACATTCAAAAACATTGTAAAATACACACGCATATATAAACATTCCTTAAGATTTTATTACACACAATATTGTAAATACACAAACAAATGTGATGAATAATACAAACACAATAAAAAATGCATACAATCAAACAACAATCATAATTACATTCAAAGATATGCGAGAATCACATCAAATTTTCATATTTACATTAAAAAACATAGAGATACACAAGTACTCAGACATCGTATTGAATTTTCATCATTACATTCAAAAACACGTTAAATACACAAGCATATATAAACATTCCTTAAGATTTTATTACACATAAGATTGTAAATACACAAACAAATGTGATGAATAATACAAACACAATCAGAAATGCAAACAATGAAGAATGCAAACATTTCAAAGTACATATCAAACATGTCATCCACATCCATTGTAAATACACAACTATGTAAATAAAGCCCAAATGACAAGCATTGTCATACACAATCACAAATACACATCGAATAATGAACATCACACAAAAAGCATTGTAAAGACACAAAGATACATTCAACATTGCATATGAAATTTTGGTCATCTCACAAAAAAGAGTTTTGAATGCACAAACATAATATAGACACCAAGCACCTAAAGAAAATTCTCACACATTTCAATATACATATTAACATGCCACTCATTCATTGTAAAACACAATCATATAAATGAAACTCAAACAACAATCATTACACAAAATTCTGCATTTAAATTCATCATCACAAAGTTATAGAAAAACACATCAATCAATGTATACAATAAAAACATACAACTTGATCATACACGAATTGAACCACTAAAGAAACATCCAAAAATTGTGCAATTGTCACAAAAGCAGTTGGTTGGAAAAATATAATATTGGCTAAATCAAATTCATTTACATAACTTCAAGTTGATTTGAGATTTTAAATTTTCAATTAACATGTTATAACTATCTATATTGATGCATTATTTGACACTTTTAATCTACAATCTATTAAACTAAAACTATCTAGTTCTAAAATAAACAAATAAAAGAAAATGAAAAAGTAAGGTAGAGAGAGGGACACAAACCCTTCAGGATAGCCATGGTCCATCCTCAAGAGCAATGAGAAAGGGCTTTTAGCCCCTTCAAACAAAATAATAATTTTTATTATTATGATGTTTTAGAGAATTATATAATAAACATGAAAAATAAATGCAAGCTAGTTTGTTTTGGCTTGTGATAGCATAATAAATTCATATCTTTTATCATGACTTGTAGATATTTCATCTATCTTAGCATGCTTGTACATTATTCATGTCCTTCTTATCATCTGCATAAAAACAAAAAACAAAAAACAAACACAACAACCTCACTATAAATTATAAATAAATGATCATACACAAAAAAAAAAATAATAATAATCTGAAGATTCTTTTCATTAAATATGTATTTTTGATAAAATCCCGCAATAACTCTATAGTTATAACACCTAGCAATCTTTTATTATAACATAGTCAGTCAAGAAAATGATTACCTTTCCTACTACAGAATATTTCATATTTGCAAGGTTACAGCATTGGGAGACCGGGTAAGGCCACTACTGGACACCGCAAGGGAGAAACTGCAAGGTTACATTCTCCAGCAAATCCCAGCCTATCCAGTTTGCCTTCCAACAATATACGCATATTTGCAAGGTTACAGCATTGGGAGACCGGGTAAGGCCACTACTGGACACCGCAAGGGAGAAACTGCAAGGTTACATTCTCCAGCAAAGCCCAGCCTATCCAGTTTGCCTTCCAACAATATACACCAGGTGTAATTAAGCCCTTCAAAACTGGTAAGGAAAGGGTAGCTGTTAACAACAAATAATGAAAAGCAAGCTAATCTTTCAATTACTTAAAAATCATACCGGAAAAGATTTAAAAAAGAAACCATTTTCTGTTAGTATATTTTCCCGTGTAAGAATAAATGTCCATGTCATGACTGTAACTAAACACATAGGTGGCCATGTGAGGAGAATGTAAGCGCACCCTTTCCATTATTAAATCATAGGCATTACAGTATAATATAAGCTGTAGACCAGAATCAATCTGTTTCTGGTGGTAAATATTTATATTCTCAAATTCCCTATTATTCCATTATCAAATCATAGGCATTACATTATAATATAAGGTGTAGTCCAGAATCTGTTTCTGGAGGTAAATATTTATATTCTCAAATATCATCGTGGTACAGAATTCATATTTCTCAACCATCAGATCATAAATGTGCTGTAAGATTTAAAACAAACCATTTTCTTTGTCTGTAAGAATAAATAACAATCAAATCATAAATATCCATGTCATGACTGTAACTATAAAATCTAAGCTTACCAATTCTATTTTAAATATTATAATATAATCTCTTTTTGGTGGTAAATATTTATAGTCTCTATATTTTCTCGATTATTTTTATATTAATAAAACATTTATAAATGGAATGATATGTTTGCTTTCAACTACTTTATATAATATAAAAATAGAAAGAGAATTAGAAATAAATCTGAAGGCCAGCCTATGAGCTTGTCAAACGCAATTACACAGAAGCCCAAGCAAAGCAAATAAACGGAAACCCTGAGTGAGTGAATATACCATAAAATAAAAATTTAAGAATGATTAAATACAGAGAGCAAATTTACCAAATTAAGAATCAAATAAATAGTTATGGTGTTTTATGTAATCTCATATGTACAGGCTAATTTGGCAGTGGGCGAGATTGGAATAGACACTGAACCTCTGAATTTAATGACATCGTTTTCAAAAGATTCACTATCACACTCAGGTCATCTAAAAATTTCACTATCAGGCTCAGGTTGCTTACTTGAAATGCAGTGAACTGAACTTGAATGGTGACTCGGGCTCCATCCTGGAGCCGGGCCTAAACTCCTCAGCATCAGTATCCTGGAGCCGGGCCTAAACTCGTCAACATCAGTATTCTTCCCCATAGATATTTCATTCTTCCCATCGAGTGAAAAATGATCTCCAACTACATGAAGAAGAATAAGAATTGTGCATAGATATTTCATTCTTCCCATCGAGTGAAAAATGATCTCCAACTACATGAAGAAGAATAAGAATTTCACAACGACATTTTTTTATACAAACATGGATCTATGCTACCTTGTAGTTGCGGACCAAACTGTGTAAAAGATTCTGAATATCTTCGTAGCAATGTTTTTTTTTTCATAAAATTAATTAAATAATTTGTTTTGACAACTTATATTGAATATACCGTGTCATCGAGAAACACAAAGTTAACACATCTTAACGAACGGAAATGGCTCAGAGTTCGGAAACTCCAAACAGGGGAGACAAAACAGAATATATATGACGAAACAGAATATATATGTTTTACATTTGTTATCATCCCGATTTCCGATTTTTTAATCCCTACTCTGTCATGAAATTATATCTATATTAGAACTGTATTTTGTTTCCCTTCAATATTAGAACTGAGGACATATTGATTAAAAAAAGAGCTAGAGGACATACTGATTAAAAAAAGAGCCAGAGGACATACTAAAGAAAAAGAGGACATGTTTATTTTGGTTGAAGATGTTCAATACCCAACCGCACTCCATCCCGCCCAAAATGCAAAAGCAAATGGTGAAGCTACTATTTATGGAGGAGGGTGTCTGCGGGAGAGGTGGAGGAGTGACCCAACAGCTGAGCATCAGTCCATTTGCTGAGATGTAGCAGCAGACTCGTAACAAAATTGCGCACATCAGGGCAGGCCAGTCCGCTTTCTGCCCGCCCACCCAGAAGAAATGGGAAATGCCCAATAAAACACTCCACCAGACTCTGTTGGAATTTAATTCCAACTGCATCACATAAATGCTGAACAAAGATTTGATCTACAGCAGTTATTTCAGATTGTTCGGTGCCGCAAAGTCTTCTGATATTTTTGAGCATTAAATTCAGAAATTAAATCCCCTGCAGACAGCCGTCTTATTTTTGTTAAAAAGGCATCACCGCCTTCTACAATAAATATAAAGATAAATATCAGCAGCTATTTTACTTAGTTTATTGTTTAATCAGATATTTATTTTTCCTATAAATGTAACGCACAGTAGTTCTGTTTACAAGTGCAAAAGAGAGGCAGTGTAAGCAGAAAAGAAGAGCAGTTCTATTTTCTGTGTGAGTGTAAGAAATTTTAGAACAACAGTTCTGTTTTTTGTACTCTGAGAGAAAAGAGTGAATGTTAGAAGAACAAGAGTGTGCCTCTTCTGTAAATGCACAGCAGTGCTGAACCTGCAATTTTCTGAGATAGAAAATCGATTTCTGGAACTGAAGTGTTTCTCTTGTAACAGCCAAGTTTACTGTATCAGTTTTGTTTACTGTTCATGAACACAAGTTTAGTATTTTGCTGATTTTCTGTTGCTGTTACACCAAGTGTCAAAAACACTTTGATTTTACTTTGCAAGTCTATTAGTGATTTGACGCCAAATTGTTTTAGTTTCTGTAACACCAAAGCATCAATTTTCTTAAAGTGACTTAGCGTCAAAATCGTGTTGTCGTTACACCGAGTGGCTTGACGTCAAAACTCGCGTTGTTGCAACACCACGAGCAGCGTTGCTACAACACCAAACTGTGTTGCCGCAACACAGTTTCCAGTAAGCAATTTTTCTGTTTTTTCTGTGTTATCAGAAATAGAGTGTTATTTCCTATCGCTGTAACACCGAATCCTGTTGCTGCAACACCAAGTCCAGAAAACAAAATTATCAGTTTTTTGTGCAGAAACAGAGCATTTTTGTGTTGTCTGCTTGTTAAGGAATTGAGCAGAAAACTCCAACATGGTATCAGAGCGTTGTTCTTTGGTCTTTTGTGTTTGAAATCACCTTAAAATTCCAACATGGTATCAGAGTTAGTCTAGGCACTTAGTGAGTCAAAAATAGAGTTTGTTTTTCACTGTAGGAGGTGTAAGAAGTTTGAAGAGCAGATTTTTTCCAGCAGAGAAAGTTTTTGCTTGTCTTTAAATTTACAGTCAGTATCTCTTCTTTACCTATACAGAGTTAAGATAGCAGATGCTGGAACAGGTTTGACAAATTCCCAACTGCCACGGTTCAATGGGAAAAATCATAGTGATTGGTCCATAAAAATGAAAGCATTGTTTGCTTCTCAAGGAATATGGGCGCTGGTTGAAACTGGCTATGCTGAACCTGCAGATGCAACAGCGTTGGCTGCTTTGGTAGTAGCAGAAAGAGACCAGTTGAAGAGTGACAAGAAGAAGGATGCCAAAGCCCTCTTTTTCCTCTTCTAATCAGTACATGAAAGTATCTTTCCACGGATTGCAGCAGCAACAAAATCCAAAGAAGCATGGGATACTCTCAAAACTGCTATCAGGCATCGAGAAGGTGAGACTGCAAAGTTGCAATGTTGAGGAGAGACTTTGAACACTCAGCATGAAGGAATCTGATACAATAGATTTATTCTTCACTCAAGTTATTGGGTTGATAACCCAGATAAGATCTCATGGTGAAATCCTTGAAGAAAGAAGGATCGTAGAGAAAATCTTGAGATTTTCACCCTCAAGGTTTGAAGCTGTTGTAGTAGCAATAGAAGAAACAAAAGATCTCTCACAGTTCACGGTAGATGAACTCAGTGCTTCTCTTATGTCTCATGAACACAGACTGAGCAGACGAACAAATTCCTATTTTGAGCAAGCATTCAAGACTCAGATGTCTTTCAACCAAAGAAAAGGTCGAGGCAGAGCAAATAACAGAGGTCGTGGAAGAAGCCAAAACAGGGGCATATATTATCATGCAAGCACAAGTGGAAGGAGCTGCAATCAGAACCAAGATGAAGGTTCAAGCAAACAGCAAGCTCATAGACAAAGGTATGACAAATCTCAAGTCCAATGTCATTATTGTAAGAAATATGGGCACTATGCCAATGAATGTAGGAAAAAACAAAATGACATGAATAGTAGGCAAAATGTTAATTTTGCAAATGAAGAAAATAAGAATCCAAAGAATGTGTTGTTAACTTGTAACATTGCACAAGACAAACAAGAAGATGTTTGGTTCTTAGACTCAGGTTGTAGTAATCACATGACTGGAAATATTGCAATGTTTGTCAATCTGGATGAAAATGTGAAATCTGAGGTAACAACAGGAACTGATAGTAAGATAGCTGTCAAGGGTAAGGGGAGAGTCAGTATCCGAACAAGAAATGGAGAACAGATGATTGTGCCAGATGTATACTATGTACCTGGCCTGAAATGTAATCTTTTGAGCATTGGACATCTCATTGACAAAGGTTACAACGTGTTCTTCAAAGATGATATGTGTACAATCACAGATATACCTCCAAGTAAGAAGATCATTGCACAGGTGCAAATGACCAGCAATAGAATGTTTCCTCTCAAACCCAGGGCAGATTTGAAGGAAGGAAGAACTATTGCAGCTGTAACACAAGAAGTCTTTCAGGAACAAGTGAAAGATGATAATTGGTTGTGGCACTTGAGATTTGGACATCTCAATTTCGAAGGCCTGAATCTGTTGCACAGAAAGAGAATGGTAAGAGGATTGCCATTGATTGAGAAACCGGACAGCCTTTGTGAAGGCTGCATCTTGGGCAAGCAGCACAAAGAAAGCTTTCCAGCAGGAAAGAGTATAAGGGCAAAAGCACCCTTATAAATTGTCCACTCTGATGTGTGTGGACTGATGCAAGTACCATCACTTGGCGGAAATAGATATGTTTTAACTTTCATTGATGATTACACCAGAAAGACATGGGTGTATATGCTGAAAGAGAAGAGTGAAGTCTTTGAGAAATTCCGCCACTTCAAAACTCTTGTTGAGAAGCAGTGTGGGCATTACATCAAAGTGCTCAGAACAGACAGAGGAGGAGAATACATCTCCCAAGACTTTCTGCGTTTTTGCAGAG
>APFE030487791.1:0-11971 GCA_000404065.3 Pinus taeda
AAGTGGTTGAAACAGCTCCTAGGATAGTGAGCTCGACCCATGGAGGCAGGGAAAGAGGTTAGATGATCTATATTATGTACTTTCTTGCTCATTTTCATGGTTGGAATGTTGAGGGAGAAGCTATCATTGTATTATTTCACTGTATCTCTGCAATTTTTGGCTAAGGAAGACCAGGGTTTTGCAGTCCTTTTTGGGATACTTGTGGTTACATGTATTGATGGTGTGTTTCTCTATGTACCTGTAAGTGTGTTATGTGAATCATTTCCTTTCTTTTCCTTATGCACATTAAGCAAACAAAGTGTTAAAGTAATAATTCATGACTGTCATGCTCTGCTTTTAAGTTTGTTTAATTTCAATGTTTTCTACTGTTTAAGGAGAATTCAAAATTATTGTTTGCTCTCCTTAACTCCTCACCTATCATTCCTAATCATCCACCTCAATCAAAGGCATCAATGCTGTCTCCTACCTCGCCCCAAAGAACCCCCTGCAGAAACTGTGTCCAATCCCCGCACCCAAAATTGCCATCCCCTCAATTTGCCACCAAAAACCTTAAAAACCCCAAATCAACCCTTTTGATCAGTTTACTAGCCTAAAATCAGTGTTACCCTATTGGTCATCTCATCCATTGAAGATTTTACTGAGATTGACCGGAGAGAGCCTTCTCCTGCCCCGTAGGGCTAGCTATGAGGCTAAATGGTCTGATGTTGCCTTGAGGTTTGCCTTTTTCAGCCTGAGGTGAAATTTCAAGCCCTAACATGTACTTAAAATCTTCTTTGACCACCAGAATAGGGAATTTATCATATATTTGATGAAATATTTTTCCACGATGCTTAAGTTAATCTCAAAAGCTTATTGGTATTCATGAAATTAGACTAAACTTTGTCTCTCATATTAAAGTATGTGTTGAAAAACAATTTCTCACGTTATTTTGTGTCATTGTGACATTTTTTTAGCAATTGGTAAAAATCGACATATTTTGAGTTGCTTCCTTTTAAAATTTTGCATGTGATTAGCTCAAGAAAATTTAATATTATATCTAGGATATTGTACCTTGTGTTTGCTATTTACATTATTAGTGTGCACCATTTTCATTTTGTAGTAGCAAGCCAACTGTAGGTATAGGTGCACCACAATTGATACGAATTGGATCATTATATTGTTTGTCATCTATCTAGATTCATTTGGAGTGGAAAAAGTGGAGGAATCAGCTGATGGGACCGTTTTTACCGGCGGGATCCAGTTTGGCGAAATGGGGTCCAAAACCTTCTGGGAGCGTTTTGAGGCATCAAATAATGTTTTTGGAGGTAAAATTTTGTTGCTTAAACACAACACCTTTTCCTGCTATTATCCACACACAGAGATTTGCAATGGAACAAGAATCACATCAATCGGAGTTTGTACCCAAAAGTGATGCCACTTAGAAGTCAACCTTCCCGTTTTCACACTTATAGTTCGAGAGGTTGCCATGTCAGCCACCATTATTCATGGAAAAGGGGATAGCCACGTGTTTTTGATGTAAAATACTCTAGAATAGTCTCTTTTGTAACTCTAGCTAAAGTTGATGTAGTCAAACTTTACCACTAGTAGGCTATCGAGCTGTGTTATAACCAGGCCACTAGGAGGAAGAGGCATTCCATTCTTTCGAGAGAATTTTGTTCCATAGTTGAGAAAAGATAGCTAGGAGAGATAGGAGGTAGATCAAATAAAGAAGATTTGTGCATTGTAGCAGCCCATGGGCCACTGGCATTACTTCTTTGTATTTGCAGCCATATTTACAGACATAGAAAGAGAGGGAAGTGGCCTCACCTTCCAGCTGGGTTTTCTCCAGAAAGGGTTTCCCAGAGAGCATATCTTGTGTATTATGTGTTTGTGAGCTTATTTTTTCATTCTCTACTTTTCTGCTTGATTTACTTTTACATGCATGCACTAATTATAGTTAATTTTACAGATCTAGAAATTAAATAAAACTATAATAGTGTAGAATCTCAGTTTTTAAATATAATATTATCAGATCTATTATGACGAGTTTTCCAGTGGAATATCCACGACAGTTTACAGATCATTTGGTATCAAAGCAGGTTTCTTTGGGTATTTTGTGGAGGCTGTAGGGATCTAGATCAGTGAGGCTGCAAATCATAAAACCCTAATCATGGGCGACGAATTTGTAAATGAACCTTGTGATCCTGTAGAGGTGAGGTTTTCGCGGCTCGAAGAACAAGTCGTGGATATAAAATGTAATGTAAACCTCGTCATGGAATCCTTAAGAAATAAGCTGGGGATATTTGGAGAAGAAGGGGTTCAAATGCAGAGGACAAATCTGAAGGGCGATAGGCAGTTGGGAAGACGCAGATAACTAGTCGAAGAAAGAACCCGAAAAATATCAACCCAGTTCGAGTGTCATGTACCAATCCCTGTTTAAAGTGGAAGAAAAATTCAATATCAATCCATACCACGGCTAGATCAAATTTCTTAAGATGAACCACTGGTTGCAGTAACTAGAAGTTTATTTCAGTGTCCATCAGATCGAGGAAGGGTAGAAGATCTCATTTGTGGGGTTAAAATTGGAGGGCCATGCACTAACTTGGTGGGAGATCCACACAAAAACCCTAAGGTTGGAGGGAGAACCTTAAGTGACTAAGTGGGAATATTTCAAAACCCTCATTAAGTCACAATTTTATCCCATTGGGTACGTGGAAGACCAGTGGATTCGACGACATTACTTCAGGCAAAAGTCAAGCCAAAGCGTACAGGAGTACACCACAGAATTTAGAAAGATGGCTATAATGTTGGGTATCTCTCCAAAGAACCCAGATGTACATCTAAAGTATTTGGGGGGTCTGTACTGCCATCTGTGTGAGCAATTTATTTTGTTCAAGCCCAAAAAGTGGATGAGGCTTGTGTGCAGGCACAATACCTGGAGAACATAGGCCTGAAAAGAGCACAATCAAGTGGATCGAAGAAAAAGGAGCAACAAGACTCTTCTAAGGAGGGGAAGAAGACGAAAAAAGGGGAAAAGATAAAAAGACGGTAGCCACAACACACTAGTGCAAAGATCCTAGCAACCACTACAACCAATGGAACGTTGATGGCCATATAGAGGAGAAGTGTTGGAAGTTGCATCCAGAGCTAAACTTGAAGAACAAGAAGAAAGATAATAAGAAGAAGAATCTCATGGCCATTGATTCAAGAAACCAAGTTGAAAGAAACTTGGATGTGGATGAGAAGATCGTCTGTACATCATTGTAGAAGCAGGTGAATCTGAGTAGCATTCAACAATAGGAAGAGGAAGAAATGACAAAACTCTTCCATGTAAAGATACAAGTTAAGAAGATTAAGATTGATGATATGTTTGACTCAGGATCAAAAGCAAATCTCATTGCAGTAGATCTAGTCAAGAAGTTGGGGCTGGAAGTTCATGATCATCCAAACCCATGTCAACTAGGATGGGTACATAAGGATGCATAGCTGAAGGTAACAAAACAGTGTAAAATTAGATTTTCTATCAGTGTTGATTTTATTGATGAAGTAGATCTGGATGTGGTTCCCCTTGATGTATGTGGAGTCATGTTTGGGAGTCCATACATGTACATGCGTGATGAACTATTTATGAGGAGAGTTAACCATTACTAGTTCATCAAGGATGGAAAAGAATTCATCATCAATGCACAGAAAGGCAAGTAAAAAATTTCATTGACCAAGCCAAGAATTTCATTAGTTCTAGCAAGAAGTATGTTTTATTATTCTTAAGAGAAAATCAGTCTATAGAGGAGTCAATAAGAGGCCAAGCATCCCTATAGGGGTGTAGTAAGAAACAAAAACAACAATTCGAGGAGTTATTACATGCATACAAGGACGTGTTCTAAGAGCCTAAAGAGATATGCCCTAAGAGAGAAGTGGAGCATGAGATCCAGCTATTTCCAAACTCCCCATTTCCAAATATTGGATTGTACAGGTAGTCTGTTATAGAAGCAAGTGAGGTGAAGAAATTGTTGCAGCAACTGCTAGAACAGGGTGTCATTCAAGCAATTACATAACCATGTGGGTCACCCATCATAATTGTGCCAAAGAAGGATGGGACTTGGCAGATGTGTATAGATTATAGGGTGTTGAATAAAATCACACTCAAGAATAGATACCCCCTGCCCAAGATAGATGAACTGCTAGATTAGTTGCAACAAGAAAAGTATTTCACCAAGCTGGACTTGAATTCTAGATATCACTAGGTTTGAGTCAAAGAAGAAGATACATGGAAGACCACCTTCAAAACCAAGCAAGGTTTGTATGAGTGGTTAGTCATACCATTTGGCCTATGTAATGCACTAGCTACATTTATGAGATTAATGAATGATGTATTGCGCCCTTTTATAGATTCATTTGTTATTGTCTATTTGGATGATATACTGGAATATAATGCTACCTAGGAGGAGCATATTTCACATTTGAGGTAGGTGCTAGAAACATTGAAGAAGCACCAACTGTTAGCAAATCTTAAGAAGTGCAGGTTTGTGCATTAGTCCTTGGTGTATTTGGGATATGTGATTGGTGGAGGAGAATTGAAGATAGATCCTTCCAAGATGGAGGCCATCATGAAATGTTAGGTGCCTACTAATGTTAATGAGGTTAGGAGTTTCATTGGAGCAACACAATACCTGAGGAAATTCATAGCCCCGTTTTTAGTGGTAGCAGTGACGCTCCATGCCATAGCAACAAGTGGAAAGAGTTTCTAGTGGGGAAAAGGGCAGTAGAAGGCTTTCGGTGAGTTAAAGAAGAAGATCAATGAAGCACCAGTTTTGGCATTACCAAACTTGTAACGACCCTTTGAAGTGGAGACAAATGCAAGTGGGTATGCTATGGGAGATGTTATGATCCAAGGAGGAAGGCCCGTTTGCTACCATTCTGAAGTATTTCATGGGGCAGTTATTAACTACCTTACCTACGATAACAAGCTTTCTGCCATGGTGCAAGTTGTGAAGAAGTGGAAGCACTATTTGATGGGAAAGGAGACAATAATCCACATGGATCACCAACCGTTACATCACCCGTAGGCCTAGAATAAGCTACAACATACCAAGAATTACAAGTGGATGGGGTTTTTACAACAGTTTCATTTGGTGATCAATAATAAGAAGGGAAGCACAAAAAAGTGGGCCAATATGATTTCAAGGCTACCCACATCAAATATTATTGCTTTGGGGACTCTTATGCACATGGAACCATTCACCCATGATGCATACAAAGAGGCATATTAATAAGACAAGGACTTCAAGGAGGTGTATCAACAGTTGCATATTCAGAGTCATGTGCACGATGATGACAACACCATTGGCTACCATCTCGAGGATGGGTTACTCTACAGGAGGGATAAGCTATGTGTCCCTAAAGGTGAGTGTTTCCAGCTGATTAGAGAGGCTCACACCTCTAATGTTGCAGGGAACTTTGGTGTAGGGAAGACTGTGGCTAACTTGCAGAGGTTTGTGTATTGGCCTAAGATGCAATAACAAGTAGCTAGGTTCATAAGAGGATGCATGCTTTGTTGTACCAGCAAGCCTATCAACAGGAAACAGGGTCTGTATCATCCGTTACCTATACCTACTCATCCTTGGGAAATAATTTCCATGGAATTTGTGGATGTTTTACCATCAACCAGGAAGGGACATGACTATATGTTCGTGGTAGTTGATAGGTTCAACAAGATGTGCGTTTTGATGCCATATAAAAAGACCATCAGTAGACAAGAAGCAACAAACTTATTCTTTGGACAGGTTTGGGTACACTTTGGGATACCAAGGAGCATCATTTCAAATAGGGATACAAGATTTCTCAGTGCATTCTTGACTACATTGTGGGAGAAGATGGACACGAAGTTGAAGAGATCTACAACATTCCATCCACAGACAGTTGGGTAGACATTAGTAGTCAACATGAATTTGGTGCAACTTTTGAGGGGTTACAACCAGAAGCATCCAAAGACCTGGGATGAAAATATGGTATATATACAACATTCTTATAACATAGTAGTCCACACTTCTATAGGAAAGTTCCCATTTGAAACTTGTTTTGGATATTTTCCACCTTCACCTTTGGATATTGCATATAGGTATCAAGGAGGAGTGAAGGAAGACATGTGACAGGAGATGTTTTGAGGGCTGAAAAATTTATAGAGAAAATCAGGCAAATCCATCTACATGTATAGGAAACACTACAGAAGTCGTAGGTGAAGTATAAGGCCAGGCATGATCATCATAGAATAGAGAAATCATTCAATGTAGGAGACAGTGTATGGCTACATTTGAACAAGGAGAGGCTGGGGGCCTGGTAAGAAAATTAAGGCTCTAAGGTATGGTCCCTTTGAGATGCTAGAAAAGGTGAGTGATAATGCTATTTTAAACACAGGAAGCTTTCCAATGGCGTAAGAATCACGTCAATCAGAGTTCGTATGCAAAAGTTATGCCACTCAGAAGTTGACCTTCCTGTTTTCACACATATAGTTTGGGAGGATGCCTCGTCAGCCCTGATTATTCATGGAAAAGGGGTTAGACACGTGTTTGTGATGTAAAACACTCTAGAAGAGTCTATTTTGTAACTCTAGTTAAGAGTTGATGTAGTCATGTTTTGCAACTCATATATTTATTTATAAAATATCCAAAGTTGATTCCCATTCTTTGCTACTAATTTTCCTTTTTCATATGCATAGTTTGTTTTTATATGGATGAGTATCCTTTTAGGTGAAAGAAGCAACAAAGGCATTGGAGGCAACTAATGGACAAAATTTGGAAAGGAATGATCAAATCTTGAGGGTTGCATATGCAAATAGTATTCATGGTCTAGGCTCCTTTACTGGTGCTTCTTAGTCCAATAGCCTTGTGGTGTTGCAATTGAAGCTGCAACCTTTGCAGATCAGGTTTGCTATTATATCATCTTATTTTCTGAACATCATTTAAGATTTCAAGAGAAACAAATTAATAAATTTTTTTGCTGCAATGTAGATTTTTTTTGCACTAGCTTTAAGGACAACAAATTAGTTCTATTTGTAATGTGCATAAGTTGATAGGTGGTACTTCTTGACGCAATACATTGCTAAATAAGAAACTGGTTTCTAGGAAATTATGCCATATTCTACCTCCATTGTCTAAAGTATCATTATTTTTATATTGTTCATTTATTTCTTTTTGCAATATGACTTTGTTAGATAAGCACCTAAGGAGTACAACTTGAATGATAAACAAAAAAAAATTGAAGAAAAATGCTGGGCACAAATTGTATGCACTTGACCTACGAAAAATGCCAGAACCCCAAAAATACAAAACGATATTTACTGAAACATAGAAATCACATGAAATGAGACAAGTTGCAAAGATATTTTATTATTCAGAAGCATAATAAATTGTTCACTTTCCTCTTCAAGGGGGAAACCTCCAACAGAGCAGAGCTCAATTACAATAAAACTAGATGATACTTCCTTTTCTATCTAAGACTATATAACTTTATGACATCCAAAACCCTAAATACTAGTGGTCCTGTTGTAGCACCTGCAACACCTTCCAAAATTTAGGCCTACACTCGAATTTTGGAGCCTAATATGGATCCTGTGATCGGTCGTTCCTTAGTCACTTATTGTTAAACTCCTTTCTTCGATCTCAAGATTTGTTCACACTTTTATCTTTATATAACAAGTGTCATATTTGGGCATGGCAGTTATTGCTTGTCAGGAAAAGGGAAGTTTTTCTTTTCTTCAAGGGGAAATCCTTGTGAAAATGAGTTTTTCTCATCACATAGACATGTTTTGCACTCATTTCCAAAGTTTCATGCACTATTACACAAGTGTCCTCATTATCCTCACAAACTATACCGTTAGAGCCACACGTAAGCTGCCACAAAGGTTGTTGTATTAAGTGAAGTATGTTTTTATATGTTCTAGATGATCTATGTTGTATCGCTAAGTGTCCAAGTGTGTGGCCACAATCGAGTTCTATCACTGTTCACATCGGTTCCACTGATCCCACACTTAGCCAAATTCCGGAGGACTCTTAGAAACCTAGATTCATCCAACCTTCCTAAACTGTGCACTTCCCATCTGCAACCCTCAAGATTTTTCCTTCCCTACTAGAATTGCACAATGTGCAAAAAGCCCAACATCCCTTGGCATCCAAAACTGTGCAGAGGCTACCTCCAGTGACCTTCCCTCAATCGGAGATCAATAACCTCAAGAAATATGTATATTTTTACCCCAGGTCTCTTGGCTACCCAGTCCCCCTTGCCTCTGAAAACTGTACAAATTTGTCCTCTAGAGCCCCACCCCGCAGCAACCACTTCCTGCTTGAGCTGTGCAATTCTAACCCTCAGTAGGCACTGTGAAAATCTTTCCCACAATGGGTACTATGCAACCTTATCCCTCAGTCCAACCCAATCACTAAGCCTTCTCCCCCATAACCTTAGACTAGTTCCGACTCAGTCAACGAATTATCGTGCAACATCTTAGACTAGGGGTTGATTAGAATGGTGTCATCTTGTCATGAGTGGATTACAGATACATGAATTCTACCAGGTTATTGTTGAAAAATACTAAAGAGGGGGGGGTGAATTAGTATTCCTTAGCAATTAGCACTTTTAAATCTTTTCAGAGCATTAGTTAATATTCAATTATCATTAATGTTTATGCAGTAACAATAGTGAATAAAAGAACAAAGGAGGGACAAAAAAATTTAGGTGGAAAACCCCCTCTGGGTCAAAAACTACCGAACGCTTTTCTAATAATTCTTTAATCTTTAACTCCAATTGAAAAGAAAGCTCCAACTTCCTACAATCTAGAAAATCTTTCTTCTCCATCTCCCTCTGGATGGACGCTCCAACGCCCGAGATTCTTCAGTAGTCAACTGAACGGATTCCCCAACACCCAATGAGCTACAACTCACCCTAGCACCACCCTACCACCCTATAGAAGAATAAAAGAAGAATGGACTCCCGTACCAAGGAAAATGGTCCACTTTACAATGATATAGAATGATGTAGAAGAAGACGACGCACTAGACCATAACCCCAACTATGACACAACCACCTAATGATGATCCTAGACCTCCCGACACTTCCTCTTCAACTCTTGGTGGATAGACACTTGTACACCTTTTACAAATATGCTTTTACAATGACTCTGTACAATGATACTTTTACAATGTTTGTATGCAGTGCTGCCCACTTGAAGACTTCATGTGGTGAACTTCTTGCTGCTGTTCTGCACCTTGATTGCTGCTCTTGTCATGCTACCCTTTCTCATTCTTTAGAAAATTAGATTATGCATTGATTCTTCTCTTGATGAATATATAATACCTGCAAAAATTCTTCAAGGAAATACCCATGACATGATAATAGCAAAACTTACCTCATCCTGCAAAGCATATGTCAGTGCTAAAAAAAAACAACAAATTAGAATTCAAAGAACCTAATGCAATTAAGATATGAACATGCATATACAGAATATACTTACCTGTAGCTTACCTTTGCTGCACCTTGCTCTTTGCTGCCCTAGAAGGTCTGGTCCTTTGCACCCCTTGACAACAGTTGATCTAGTTTTTCTTGCCTTCTAGGAGCACGATATTTAAAATGATGTATCTCTGTGATTTAAGATCCCCAACATGTGATCTTCTGTCCTGTAGAATCCCTTTGAGTCTTCTATCCAATGCAATAGGTATGACCTGATTTGGACTCTTCAAGGCAAAGTTATACCCAATCTCTCACAATGACTTAATTATGGACTAGTTCAGTAGAGTGAAATTGTAATACGTGTCATGTGTCACTGTTTCCTCCTTTGGCTCTGAAATTGATACAAAGAAAACTACAATCCATGCACTATTCACCACTTTTTATAGAATTCCAATCCTCTTCTCAGAGAGAGTTATGACGATTTTCCCAAGGTCACTTCTTTGAGATGACATTCGATAGCTTGTAAAACTCTAACTTCCACAGATCATATCTCCTAAAATACAATGAACCAAGATCTAAAATTTTGTCATAACGTTCATCAGGATTGCAAATCAAATGGGTTTTAATTTTAGAATCTAAGACTTCACAAAAATGAAGTTATAGCGAAAATTCCACGATCGCTACATTTGGAGGACATACGAGATTTGTTTTTATAGAGTTGAGAGGGGCTTCTATAGAGAATTTTGGAGGGATTTTAGGAGCTTAAAAAATTATTAATTAATTACTATTCAATGAACAAAACTGATTATGAGTGCCATAACACAACCCCATAGGGTTTTAGCCCACTAACTGGGGTTACTAACTTTAAACATGAATATCTCTCAAACCGTGAAGAATTACTTGGCGTGCCATATATCAACGGAAACATCTTGACGCGTGGAATCTATCTAGAAGATCCTTGATTCAAAATAGAGTAACTTTTCAAGTCAAAATTCCCTTGCAAGATCAGGGTAGGCCCTGGTGCTGCTTGGGTTGACATCAATGACAACCTCAGATCATCTTTAGATCAACAATCTCCCCCTTTAGCATTGATGGCAACAAAAGTACTCCCCTGCGATTAGGGGAACTCTTGCTACTGCCTTCTCTTCCCCTTTAACATCAATGGAAAAGGGTAACTCCCACTGACACACAACCATCTTGTGGACTTGTACACATGTCCACTGCCCCTTTATTTTCTGAATAAGGAAAATCTAATGAGAACTTGGGAGAATCCCAAGATTTTGGCGAAGATATTCAAATGCTTCACGAGGTAAAGGTTGAGTGAAGATATCAGCGATTTGTTCTTTTGTACCAACATATTCAATTTTGATATTCCTTTCAGCGACTTGTTCTCTAACAAAATGATATTTTATCGAAATGTGTTTTGTTTTTGAATGCATGACAAGATTCTTGGAGATGCTAATGGCACTGATGTTATCACAAAACATGGGAATAGGCTCACTGAATTGTACTTGAAGATCTTGCAAAGTTTGTTTCATCCAAAGGACTTGAGTACAACAAGTTGTTGCTGCAATGTATTTTGCTTCCATTGCAGATAACGAGATTGAGGTTTTTTTTTGCTCAACCATGATAGGAGACAACCACCTAGATAGAATTCTACTCCACTAGTACTCTTACGATCATCAATGCATCCTGCCCAATCTGCATCTGTAAAGACTTGAATAATGAGATTGTTTCCCTTGGGATACCACAAGCCATATTCTGTTGTGCCCTTTAGATATTGAATAATTCTTTTGACGGCAATAATATGTGATTCTTTTGGTGTTGCTTGGAATCTTGCTACTTGTCCAACTGCTTGCATAACATCTGGTCGGGAGGCTATTACATATAGAAGACTAACAATCATAGATTTATACAACCTCTGATCCACATCCTTAGATGAGTTGTCTATGCCCAATTTGCAACCTATTACCATCAGAGTAAGGACAGGTTTGCAATCTTCCATTTTGAATTTCTTGAGCATTTCCTTGATGTATTTGGATTGACATATAAATATTCCTTTCTCTTGGTGAGATATTTGAAGCCCTAAGAAGTATGTCAACTCACCAAGTAAAGACATCTCGAACTCACTTTGCATCTTTGTAGAAAAGTTCTTACTTAGTCGACCATCATTGCTACCAAAGATTATATCATCCACATATACCTCAATGATTGTTAAATTATCCTTATCTATTTGTACATAAAGATTGCTATCAGCAATACCTTTCTTGAACCCTTGTTGACGTAGAGCCTACTTGAGACCATACAAAGCCTTCTTTAACTTGCAAACATAGTCTTATTTTTCTGATAGTAGAAAACCTTGAGGTTGTTCGATGTAAACTTCTTCTTCTAATTCTCCATTCAGAAATGTTGATTTAACATCCATTTGGTAGACTTTTATTTTTCTTGAACATGCATAGGCGAGAAACATTCAGATGGCTTCCATTTTGGAAACTAGTGCAAATGTTTCATTGAAATCAATTCCTTCCACTTGTGCATAGCCTTTGCAAACCAA
>APFE030487801.1:0-134203 GCA_000404065.3 Pinus taeda
GGAGAGTTAATTACTCACCTACTCCAATACACTAGCCTGATCTATGTTGGTGCTTCAGAGCCCTAGAAAATAAAAATTTCTAAGTTAATTTTACTTTAAGCGTTGAATTTAATGGTTGTTCTTTAGGACAAAGGTAATGGAGATGAAACTTGACGTTGTATAGACTCGACTCCAATTCTCTAAAAGATGCACCTAAGATGATTTGATAATTTTCTCTTTTCAATGATTGTTCTAATTAAGAGAGTTGAGAGATGCAATCTTTTCAATAAACACAACTTCTCAAAAGACAATCAAAGAAACAATTTTCTTTTTTCTTTTAAAACACACGAAACAAGACCACTCTCTACTTAATGAAAAAATTCTTTTCTCTTTCAAAGATATCAAATGCTACTCTAAAACAAATATTGCAAAGGAGATCGTTGATATTTTCTATCTAATGAAAAGCATATAAAACTAATCTAATCAAAGCAAATCCCAGATCTATGCAATTTATGAAAAATCACTCAAAAAGCAAAACAAAGGAAATGAATCTAACTTTTCTAAACAACTTAATCTAAGAAGTAAAAGCTTACTATGATGATTCTTGGGGTGTTTTACTTGGAAATGATCGATCCAAGGACTAGTTTATGCAGAATCATGAACTAATCAAAACAAAAACTCAATCTCTTTTTGTTCTTTTATAAAAGAATTCCGCCAACTTAAATGACAAGCTTATTGCAATTTTGCAACAGGCAACACAAAGGTCGGTTGCTTCCTGAGGGAAGATTTGCGCAACTGGCCCGACTCCTAAGAAGAATACAAAACCAGAGAGATTAGGCTTTATGACTTCTAAACCCAAAGTCACTACAGGACCAATTATAAAAACCAAACCCTAAGGCTAAAATCTCAAGGAATCTCACTAAAACTATCGATGCTAATGGAAAAAAGTATAGGTGAAGATTTCTGACAGTCAACAGTGGTTCTGGGCAGAAAAAACTAAGAAAAACAAATTCAAAAGGGAGAAACTGATAAAAAAGGGAAATTTTCTAAATTTTACCAGGGTACGCAGGCAATCTGTTTAACCAGGTGCGTGGCCGCTCTGTGTGCACAGATACAGTGCGCACAAGTACGCACTGTGTCTAACTCAGAGGATGCCGTACTTCTTGTAAAATAAAGATAAGCTAAGATCTAAACTGACCCTAAGCTAAGCCACCCAAAAACCAAGTTAAACAACCAAAAAACAAAATGAATCAGACTCTTTTCAGGTCAAAGTAATGATTCAAGGAAAAAAACAAGACCAACAATGGATTCCCCAGTGGAGTCGCCAATTTGTCAAGCGGAATGAGTTATACTTGCGGACAAATCTAACCTTCCTAGGAGTCTAAGACTCTCTAATGACAAACAAACCAAATAAGAGCTATCCTTCTCTAGATACACATCATTTTACAAGAATTCAAATGTTCTCGATCTTACCTTAGGTCCAATGTTTGTTGTAGTAGTCCAGTCTTGTTGATCCGGATGAGCTCCTCCTTCACCTTCAGACCTGCATTCACTAACAAGGCAAACAATTACATAGCATCTGAATATTCGTTATAAAACAAAATATATCTATCATACTGACCAAGGAATGCATGAAATAATTCATTAACAAATCATTGAGAAGAATGGACTTATTTGTATTAAATAATCAAAGGAACCATTACAACCTGAGCCTTGGTGTTGTGCAAGCTCCTCCCAGGGTCCAGCAAGTGATTTCCTCTAATTTGACAAGCTCACCCACCACTATGGAAACAAGGAAGGATGGTGATCTCTCCTCACAAGTCAACAAATGGAAGTCTTAATTCCAGCAGCATTTACCCTATAGAATGTTCAGCTTTCAACCTCTCCTCCTTTGGCCCAATGCCTGTATTTATAGTATTCTGGAAGAGGTTATTCAGTTCCAACATCAATGGGATACTCCCTCTTTTGGATGGGGTAGCTCCTCTCTTGATGGGATAAGCTCCTCTATCATAGGGGTGCATGAACCATCTGGAGGCGCTCAATACACGTCAAGAACTCTTCTAGAAGGCTCTAGAAGTGACCACAAGTAACTTTTTAAAGATGAAACTTGCGCCTTTTGACCTTTACAGGGGTAAGCACCCAAGCTTTAGCATACAGAGCGTATAAATACGCAGGTACAGTGTATTTGGGGTGCGTACACGTAGGCAAGGTAGAAAGAACCTGCGTACCCAGAGATAAACATGTTTTCAAGTGACTTTCTCTCTTTTGAAGTTTTGACATGAAGAGCAGAGGTATGCGGCTTGACAAAGAGGACAATATGGCTATTGATGGGGCCATATAACTGCAGATAGTCAAGGTGACAAAATTCAGTGTAACAGTGGTTTTGGTCCATGGTATTGAGAAAGGTCTACAAACTATAAAAGGAGGAGAAGATCATTCGGCCAAAATGTGGAAGTATCGAATATTTGATGAAGTGTGAGATCTAGTATGCAGGTTATTGGGTTATGATGCATTGCTGGATCTGAACCAAGGATGAACTTTAGCTAATGATGAAGGATAAGATCTAATGATGTATCATGATCTTAAGGCTTGAATTGAATTATATTTATGTGGTTTGATCATGTATCTCAATAACTAGCGCATGTTGTAGTCTGTAAATATGATGATTTGGGTATGACAGAAGTCTAGAATAATTATAATATTTAAATCATCATTTACAGATCTATCCACAGGTTCACTTTAGAAAAGGAGTGTATACACGCTGGTTCTGCATATCAAAGCAATGTATATATCATAAAGTTGATTTGCATATCTGTACGTTGGTTCGCTTTGAGGAAAGTGCGTATGCATGCAGGATCAACACATGGAAGTAGTGTATACCTTATAAAATATGTTTTAGTTGCTTTTGTTTGTTGTTGTAGTGTTTTCGATTCTGGATTGGGTTCTATTTACTGTATTCTATTGATAACTCCAAGGTTTTACTTTTTTTATAAGTTTTAATGAGTTTGAAAAAGTGATAAAATGTACTCAATACCAAAATAATTTTTTTCATTAATGATCTGTGACCTGCACACTTAAAGTCAAAATACTTAGCTCTACTAAAAAAATAAAGTAAAAAACATTATAAAATTTTATTTTAAAAGTGAATAGGAAAAAACAATATTTAAATGAGCCTACAAGCTTATAAAAAAAACCCCAAAAGTAAAAATGTTTTTACCATTTTTATTTTTATTAATTTGAGGACATAAAAAGAAAATTCAAAAGGAATATTTTATGTACAATATCATTTAACATTTATGTTTACTTACTTTCCATAATAAAGAAGTGGATGAGAGGAAAAATGTATGCATTCTACACGGTGGATATAGTTTGTATTATAAAATAGATATAGTGAGTGATATATTTTTTTATTTTTGTTTGGTTTAAGAGTTTGTTTGTTTTTTTATTATTTAAAGGTGAAATGGCTTCCACAATCATTTATTATTTGAACATCCTTGTTTCCAAATAACCATACCTGCTGCCACATCTTTCTCAGTACAATATTAAGGATATATAATCATAAAAATCATGTATCATGATTCTCCATATGACTTTCACATGACTTCTGTTAGTGTCAGTCTTTACAGCCTTCCTCCAATGATCAAATATGCTCTTACAAAGTGATTGTGAAGTATCAAGGTCAAATTTTGTCATTTCAAAGAGTTTTCAAGCAAAATTTGGTCATTAGGCATTAGGTCTAGGGTTTGCTTTCACTCCTTCTAAAGTTGTCCAAATGGTGGTCTATGTCATCATTTAGCTGAGTTTATCATCATTCATAGGGTTGTCATTATCATGTCAGTGTCTAATGAGTCATTTTACATCTTGTTCATGCTTCAGTTGTGCCTTGGCAAGTTCATTTCCCTCTCCTAGGGTTTTGAAAGCAATTTCTCTTGGGCGGTCAAATCATCGGCAAAACTTGTATCCTAATGTTCATACACCTTCCCCTATCCTTAAAGTACCATATCATACACTCCCCAACACTCAGATTCCCCAAAATCCTCATTTTTTGCACAAACCCTAGTTTCTAGCTACAACCTGGCAATTTTCTAGGTTTGGCCTGTGATTTGCCCTTTTGGACCCCTTCCCCTCACTCAATCTCTGAGATTCCACTTTCCCCTGCTTCCTAACATCCCTCTCCACTCCCAAAAATTTCCCCAAGAATTTAGAAGCCCCCTATCCCCTTCATTTCGCTTCATTTCGACCAAATTCCTTGTTTCACACATCGCGGCAAGTTTCACTCAAATGATGTTTCAGAGATCAGAGATGAATTGAATTTTACAAAACTGAGAGAGGTTTTTGTCCAAAACATGCCAAGGAAGAAAAACCTCTTTCAATTTTTACACAGGTTTCATGGTTTGAGAGAAATGTCAATAATACCGTTGCCTCAGGAGAATCAAAGGCACCTCTGAAGTGACCCTAGGAAAATCAAGTTTTCTCCTAGCTTGGTTGGCCAAATGACTTTATTGATGGATAAAATGATAATTAGACACAAATATCTTTCCAATGAGCTATCATGAGCTCAATTTGGGGTTGAGGAAGGCATTCAAAAGTTGACTGCAACAACACTCTTCCTTGAGGCAGCCTCATTAGGCACTTTTTGACCAGTCTTGGGAGATTTAATTTTTGACAGGTCAAATAAACTCCAAATTGAACAATTTTGGTTGGGTTGGAAAGTAGACTCAAATACCTTTCCAACGAGCTATCCTGCACCTAATTCTGACACCAGGAAGGCCTCCAAAAGCCTCCTGCAAATGCACGGTCAATTCACAAGTGTGCGCGGATTTCTGGGCAGTGCGCGGCTCTGTGTTGAGTTTTCTGCTGAAGAAAAATACACAGGCGCGGATTTCTGGGTGGTGCGCGGCTTTTCTGGGGAGGTGTGCGGTTATTCGGGCAGCTTGCACAAAAACTCACCCAAACAATAAACTTTCTTCCAAGTTCACTCAAATTTGTCAAGGTATGATAATGTCATGGATGGATAGCATGTTTATGGTCATTTTTACCATGAGAAATTATGAAGAAATAGGTTAAATGGTTGATGTCTTTGCAAGCTTATGTTAGGTTGTATTGTTTGTTTTTCAAGGTGATTTTTCCTTTATTCCCTTCCATTAGTTTCCCATTATAAATTCACATGTGTTAGAGTGTCATTTTCATTAATCTTATTTGCAAATTAATGTTAGACCCCATCCCGAATTCCATGAAACCCTAACCCCTCCTAAACCATATTTTAAACCCTAGTTTTCTACCATGCATCATGCTCAAACCCTACACCATTACACACAGCAAATTATATATGTAAATTGCACAGCAAAAAAATGAAAACAAATATAGTAAAAAGAAAAGAAAGTGATGACAAAGCATGCAAACAAGAATTGTAAAAAATAGTAAAAAATATAATTTGCATAGCCTTATAAAAAACAAAAGAAAAATGTCATCTTGCTGTAAATATCAAAGGTTAGAAGCTGTGTAAAATCATGACAAAGTTTATCAAATGTATCAGCTGCTAGCTATAAAAAAGGAGCAGTTTTGTTGTGCTAGGGTTTGTCAAATAACATGGTATCATCTCCTTTTCCCTAGACTCTGTTTTCCTACCCATTCCCTTCATGAAAAACCTAATTCAATTGCCTATCCCATTTTCAAACTCCCTATGCAATTGAATCTCCTTCCCTATTGTCAAAACATGCAATGAAATCCTAATTCACTCATGATAAATGCAATTATGAAGCTGCCAGCGCTATTGAAAGACTGCTGTTGTGAAACTAGGTTGGCAGACTTTGTTAGTAGGTTTCACTACTCCCTAATCCTAATTCACTATATCCCCTCATTCCCCTAATTCCCTTGATACAATCCCTCTCCCCTCCATTACAAAATAATCACAGCAATCCTTCCCTTCCCCTTGTAATCAAATACCCAAAACCCTTGTTTTCCATCAGCATTAAATGGCCATTTTTACGTGTGAAAAAACAGAGTATGCTTATGAAAGGCATGCAAAAACAAAATGAAACGAGCTGCCTGTTATTTGTACATAAGATATGCTACCCTATCCTCCTATGCCCATGGCATCCTCCCCTCCATCATGAAGATTTTCATTGTCCTTTCCCTTGATTTTTAAAAACAAAACACAGTTTCCCTAAATAAACTATTGATTTGCAATGTTGAAAGATGGAATGACATATTTAGCATTATGTGATAGTTTCCTTCAGAATTCCCTTCTTATATATATATTTTTCCCTTTCCTTATATAAACTCCTTCCCCTAACGTTTTCCTCATGATTTTTCCCCTTGAAAACAACATACTTCTCAGCATTTTGCAGGCAGGGCAACAGTCATCTTTGCCTATTTGTTCCACCTTGCTCAATAACATCATGTCAACTACTGAGACTAATGAGCAAGGTGATGACCGATCATCATCTACTGAGATTGAGACACAGCGGAGGCCTCATAAGGGTGGCCTCACTCATAATGGTACTGATTAGCCTTCATCCAGCATCAAAATCTGAAAATATTGAGAATTTTGGAGCATTTAGCAAATTTTTGGTAAAATTACAGGTTTTTCCCGTGCCATGTCCGCGTCCCGAGCGCGGCTGTTTTGAAGGACTGCTCGGAATTTTGAAAACTTGGCATTTTTGGAAAGGGCATGCAAAGAGAAAAATTACCAATACTTGGGAGAAGCTTGATTTTGAGATTTGAGCCTCCAAAAGCTCAAAATACATCAAAAAAATGACTTTCTGCCCATTTTTTGAGTTGCAGAAAGTGACCTTGGGAGAAATGGTTTTTGAGGGGGCAAAACAACTCCAAATTCAGAAATTCCACTTGGGATGGAAAGTAGACAAACCAAGCTTTCCAATGAGCCATATTGCACCTAATTTGGACCAGTGGAACCCACTCAAAAGTTGCAGCAAAGAGGCGCGGCAGTGAGAGCCAGCTTTGCCAGAATTGACCTTTTGTGTCAAAAAATTCTGTTTTGACTATGGTTGACCATTTTTACTTGTAGATGATGGGTAAATATAATATTTTCATGGCACTTTGATAGATTTTATCTCTCTTTACCCTTCTAGAAGCTTCCTTGATGTAAAAAGTGAATAATTAATGCATGAATCAGTTAGCTAAGTAATAGAGGCAAGTTGTTGAGTTGGCCTATTATCTAGTGCTTAGTTTGGAATTAGTTCAAACTGCTCCTAGAAGGATGAGCTCGACCCCTAGAGGCAAGGGAAGAGGTTAGCTTGCCTATATTATGTGTTTTCTTAGTCATTTTGAGGGGTTGGAAGGTTGGACTCTTGTGGGGAGAAAGTTTCATTGTATATTGTACATCTATCTTTGCCATTTCAAGAGGAAGAAGGCCAGGGTTTGGCAGACATCCTTGTGGATTCTTGTGGATTGTAGGGTTGATGGTGTGTTCTCTACATGTTCTTGTAAGTTTGTTTATGTATTCTACATCTCTCTTTTGCTTCTATTTGGACAGATGAAGTGGTAAAGTTTGAATACATGCTTTGACATGCTCAGCTTTTTAGTTTGTTCCAAATTTATGTTTTCTGCTATCTAGAGAGGATTCAAATAGTTATTTGCCCTCTTTAGCTCCTTCTCTATCATCCCTGATCATCCATCTCAGATTAAGGCATCAGCGCTCACTCCTACCTTGCCCCAAAGATCCCCCTGCAAAAATTGTGCTCAATCCCCGCACCCTGAATTGCACTCCCTCCAATTGCCACCAAAAAACCAAAAATCTTTAAATCAACCCCCCTTATCAATTTACTAGCCTAATATCTTTGATCCTAATTGGTCAGCTTATCATATTGAAAGATCTACCGAATCTGAGCCGAGAGAGCCTTCTCATACCTCATAGGGCTAGCTACGAGGTGAAATGGTTTGATGTAGCCTTAAGAGTTTGTCTATCTCAGCCTAGGTGAATTCCAAGCGCTAACAGGGGTTATAAGTGACTGTGGGGACTGAGAAGGGCCATAAGTTCTTCGTCTTTGTTATGCATTACCATCACCATCCCTCTAATGTGGCACTTGCAGAGGCTCGAACTTTGTTGTCGAAGACTATTTTTTTGGCCTCCTGCAGTGCCTAGTGGTGAGGTTTTTCCAAAGGAGAACCCTCTTGTTGCTCTATCTAGTAGTGACTCCGCTCCCGAGATGCTCTCTATGGCCACTCTATCCAAAGCCCTAGTTAGCATTGTTAGGTTTTGCGCGGTGTTTTGTTCTTGTTGGTATTACAGTTACAAGATTCGATAGCATGTAGATCCAGATATAGAAACACAAAGACATGAGATGAAATGTGCATGCTTTGTAACTTTGTAATTATTAAATATATATGATATGGTCAGTAGATAGGCTTTGTAATTATTTTTTCTTAACATGAGGTTTGATCTTCTGCATAAATATTTTGATTTCAAAGTTTGGAATGTTGAAAACTGTAACTAGGTTCGGTCTTCATAATGACATGTGTAATTGTGATTTTATATAATTGATATAAAGAAGAAAAATAAAATTATTATTGTAATGTTTGTTTCATGGGTTTCATGAGTGAGGAAGTTTATTTTTAGTGATGGCTCCCATTGTGAACCCTTAGGATTTGTCATCTAGTCATAAAAGTCTATGTCATGTATGAAGTACCCTTCTTGGGAAAGTTACACATTTGTATGTCACTAAAAGAGTCAAAAGACCCTCCAAAAAAATCACAATCATCTCCTAGCATGTCCTCTTCAAGATGGAATTAATAAAATCCTCCAACGGACATGTCAGCTCACCCACTTCAAGTCGACTAATTTGAGGGGGAAACCACTATAAATAGGAACCTCAACCTTAGTTCAGAAGACAAATTTATGGACAAGTGTAAGATTGTAGTAAGAAGTGCAAAGGAGTCAAAGAAGAAGCCTCCCAACCGACTAAGTAAGAATAAGGAAGAGAAATGTCATTGGGGTTATTTTTGGGTCTATTTTAAGGGCTGTAAATCTCCATATGTGCAATGAATAAAGTGGTTTGTTGCAGCCATGGAAGCCAAAGATAGTTTTAGTCCTCCTAGGGAGCTAAAGTGGAAGAAGAACTAGTCAAAAGAGAAGTCAAGACAAACCAAGAGGATACTCTATCCTAATCAAGGATATCAAGGATACTTCTCTAGAAGAAGGTTCGTAATTAAGTTCAAGGATTACAAACCTAATTAAATAAGGACAAAGGTCTAAAGAATAAGGAAGTTGAGGTTTAAGAAGAAGCCAAGAATAAGGAAGGAGCAACATTTTAACTAGTATTGACTTGGGCACAAAGGCAAAATAGTGGAAGGGAACTTGTGTCTTGGTATTGGAGTGGAAAATAGGTCAAGGGTCCTGGTCTTGGTATTCATCAATTGGAATCTTTATAAGAAGAAGAATTTGTTCAGGTTTTCCTCACAAGTGGGAGAGGTTTTGGCCCTGATTTATAGCCTACATTATGTGTCTCTTGTCTCTTTATGGTTTATGCATTGGAAACTATTTGATGAAGAAGAACAATATTAATCTAAGTAAAAGAAGATCCTAATCTAAGAAGTAAAAAGCACTCACAAGTAGTTATTAATAGAAGAGAAACCACTTAATTTCTATACCCTAGATTTCTCAACATGGTATTAGAGCTAAGGTAACTAAGTCAAGGAAGGACATCTTATCAAGGGGCACTCAAGGATCAAATCTCTAGGATGAAATCAAAGTGAAGATCATCTTGAAGTCAAAGGAACCATCATAACCCTAGATCAAAGAAGTCTATAAAGAAGTATTGAGATCATCATCAAGAAAATAAGGCTAAAACCCTACATCTACTCAAGTTGAATAGATGTATGAATCAATTTAAAGTGTTTTAAAGACTATTCATCCAAAGGAAGCTAGATAAAAAAAGGTAGTGCCATCTCACTCTCTGTGGGATCAAGGATCATTCGTGAAGAAAAATACCTTCATTAAGGATAAGTTTTATATCCTCTATATCATCATCAACATCAAGGAAGCAACAAGAAGAAGGAGCATTCCATCAAGTAAGTATATTTATGTCCACATCTGAATCTGTCAAAATGTATTTTTCAAGGAAAACAACAAATTGATTAGGGTTTCAAACTATCTTGCATGGAAGAAAAGGACATATTTGAATCTCATTGAAAATGAGGTTATGGAACATGTCAAAGGATATATTGCTAAAACAAGATACGAAGATGATCAAGCTCTTGCAAAGTATATGAAAGGGGAAGTTAGGGCTTAAAGGATTCTCATAGAATCTATCAAGGATCCCCTCATCCCATATGTATCCAAACTCAAAACTTCAAAAGAAATCTATGACAAACTGGTAGATTTGTATTTTGTAAGCACTGCTAGAGAAGTCATATCATTAAGGCAAGAACTCTCCAAGTTGAATATGTCAAGGGAAGATGGAATAGCTTCATACTTTATGAGGATATATGAAATCCGGGATCAAGTAGAAGATCTGGGAGAATTCATGTCTGATACAGAAATGACTATAGTTGTATTAAATGCACTATCAAAAGCATGGGGTAACTTTACTTCAAGTATTTATGGGAGGAAAGAAGCTACTCCATTCCAGGATCTATGGTTATTGTGAAATATTGAAGAATCTAGACTAAAGGCAAAATCTGATGTGGGAGCAATTAAGAAAAAACAAGCTTATGCTACAGTGACAAGAAAAAAGGAGAAATTTGGAAAGTCTGGTTCTCAAAAGAAGAAAATTGGCATGCCAAAGATTCAATGCTATGGGTGTTAAGAATATGGGCAATACAAAAGATATTTTCCTCAGATCAAGAAGGAAAATAACAAAAGAGGAAGAGAAGAAGCCCATACCACCAAAGAAGTGGAGGAAGCTGAAAAGAAGAAATCCAAGAATGAGCAAGTAAGAGATCTCTATTCTGATTGAGATAGTCTTCCTCACCTAAATTATTTTCATGTTCCTTTGTATTATGTTGTAATATATAGATATCACAATTCACGAAGAAAAATAATGGGATGCATCAAGACATCATAACATTGAAAGCAAGAGCTCGGGACATCATCATAGAGAAGCATGAAAGATGGTTGGAATCTATGACAATCAACATCGAAAGATATAGCTCTTGGGAACCTCATTGGAAACATAAGTGGCACTTATGGAAAAGAAGAAGGTCATCTAGTACAAGTTTCATCATACATATGAAAAGGAAACATTTGTTAAAGGGGATACTTTAGATCCTCAAGATTCCCTAATGGAATCTTCATTAAAAGGTTCACCAATCAAGAGTGGAGAAAGTGTTTAATCAATAATTTCAAACTTGAGGAATTTATGGGATGATGGTATGATGGCATAAAAGTGAAGCAGATCAAGGGATTGAATCACTTTCAATCAAGGAATTTGTTGCAGGAAGTCTGGATGACCCAAAGGAAAAATAAGGTATGTATGCTGACATTTTATATTGTAAAAGTCATGCCATATGGTTGCATATAACATGGATCAATGCTCTATCTTGAGAGCGCAATCAAAGGAAGGATATCCTCCTTCGAAGGAATGTATAAATGCATGGGTCACACATTCACTAGATGGAATGAACATAAAATGTCCTCATAGGTAATATGAGGTGGTTGACTATAATTGATGAACTCTAATTGGAAATTCCTGGGAAAGAAATGTGTGAAGAAAGGAAGGAATAAATCATGGGATATGAAAGCATGGAAAAAGGAAATCAACATCCTTAGACCAAGAATATTTGACTAGGATATAACGTGAAATATATAGAGGCTCTGATGGAGTTTGAAAAAGAAAGAGACCCTTGACAATATATATCTTTTGGATATGTGTCGATATGTATGCTGGATGCTCATACAAACTAGAAGATGTCATGATGAAAGACCATCACAAAGATAATTTTGATTTTAAGTGTTCATTTCTCATTTTTGAACAAATATCTGGATGGACTTATGCAGGTCTATCAAGGGAAGATCTATGGATGTATTCCAACACCGATGCCCATGTAGTAGGATCAAAGATCCTCAAATAAATATGGCTTGAAGAATGAAACATGGCATGAAGGAAGGCCATCTATGGACTGATGGATCACTTTTCTATGATGACATGACTAACTCATGAATGAAAGAGATGGATGGTCTATGCCTTATGAAGAAGTCCCAAATATGATGACTCCTATATAACAAAAAGAAGTTCATGATATTGTGAAGAGGATCTATTCAAGTAGCTAGTTGTCCCATCATCACCACCTGAGGATCCATTGTAGGTCCCTAATTAAGAGGGAGCCTGAAAAACAAGTTTCTTACTTGGTATAAACTTGGAAGTAAAATTCCTAAGCCAAGAGGGAGCTTAGGTACATTCCTTCTGTAGGAACGAGTACATTCCTTTATTGGAATAGATATGTCCTCCCTATTTAAGAGGGAGAGAAATCCACATAATTCTTGTCATCACTTGGGAAGATAGAATGGCGGATTGGGTAAACATTTGGAATTTGATACTCTTTGAGGATGAGTTAGGGAATTCAAGATAAGAGTAGTCGTAGAGGACCAATATTATTTGAAGATTTGGAATCCAAGATAAGAATAGTCCCAGTGAAACACACCCTGAGAACCCAAGTGGGGTATGTTCTGAGAGAGACAATGATGAGGGTGTCTATACATCATTTGTCTCGCCAACATTGTGCTTAGATCTTGTGGATAGATAGAGTTGTTAGTTGAGGCCATGCTATGTGACAATGCTAGTTGATATGATGCTACATAGATGTGTTACCAATCCGAATCTTCTTATGAAAAATTCTTCAAATTGAGAATGACCAAGTACCATGATGAATACCTCCCTAGTTAAGAGGGAGTGTTGAAAAGTGTAACTAGGTTTGGTCTTCATAATGACATGTGTAATTGTGATTTTATGTAATTGATGTAAAGAATAAAAATAAAATTATTATTCTAATGCTTGTCTCATGGGTTTCATGAGTAAGGAATTTTATTTTTAGTGATGGCTCCCGTTGTGAGCTTTTATGATCTAGGTGGATGTTGGTGGTCACCCACCTATCCCACATGGACCCCCACAACTATCTCTTTCTGTTTTTTAGTTTCGTTAATTGTAGCACACTTTACTATTTTTAGTCATTTTTTGGGTTCTAAACTTCTGGAGCCGTTTTGAGGCCCTAAACAATGTTTTTTGGGAAAAGTGGGACCAACATGGGTTGTGGATTGATGTTGGTCGCTTGAAAGTTATATTCCTTGGATAGAGCTTTCTAACGAGGTATGGTGTGCATCAAACAAAGATCGTATGCCAAAGTTACGACCCCGGGAAGTTGATGTACCAATTTACCCAAACGGGGCCCATAGTTTGGTGCTTCATCTCCTAGGGTTAGGTTTTTGGATGTTTATGATTTTCCATTGTTTCTAAAAAATAAATAGGCCTTTGAACCTCATTGTAACACAGTTCAGAGGCATGTAGCTGCCACAACTCTTCTTAGAGATGAGCTACCATCGCCCAAGCTAGTTTTTTTCCATTTTTGTTTGTAAGCATATTTCAGTATTTTACATTAATGAAATGAAGCATTATTTCCATTGCATCTCTATATTTGTGGTTATATATGTAATTTGTTTTTTTCCTGTTTAAATCCAGATCAATGGTATCAAAGCGGTCTACTTTTTCTCTATTTTTCTTTACATGTCCCCAACGAGGTCGGGATATAAGGAGTTAGGGCTTGAACTAGTGGAACCTTTGCAAGACTAGCCTCACAAATCCCGACGACCTCCCATGGTGGAAGAAAAGGAAGACGAGGGGGCAGGAGATACTATCAAAATATTGCTTAAATAATCCCTCAAGCTAAAAAGGAACACGATGATGGAAACCTTTGCCCAGATCCTTCAGCGGCTACCCAGGGGCGACACATCTGCTTCCAACAGCTACTAAGGAAACATGACACCCTTTAAGGTACAAGTTAACTTTGAAATCCCCATATTCGAGGGTCAGATAGACATAGATGCCATATATAAATGGTTAAATCTGCTAGAAGGTTATTTTTCTGTTCATGATTTTTCCAACTGCGAAAAGATCACTTTTTCACTTCTCAAAGCAGCCCCCCACGTCAAGGACTGTTGGGAAACCTAGTGCGAGCAGAAGGTTGAAAGTATGGGCTCACGATTTTCAGCTGCACCCACTTGGAATTCATTTCGATATGCCATCAAGGAGTAGTACTACCCTATCAGAAGCTATGAGGAAAAATACATAAAGTCGACCACGCTGCGATAGGGAAGTGACCAAGATGTGTCAGAGTTCACAAATTGTTTTCATACCCTTCGCACAAAGTTGGGTATCAAGGAACTTGAGCAGCGTTTGGTACCCAAATACCGCAACTGCCTACATAGGTACATCCAGGACGAGATAGAGTTTCTCAACATCTCCTCACTCAGCACGGTGTACCGATACGCTGTCAAAATTGAGCAAAAGTTTAAACAGAAGAAGCGAGACTTTGGATTCGTGAATCTAAAGCAATGGAAAGGCTTCCCCAAACTGTAGCACTAAGGACAAAGCCAAGATAGTGTGACCCAAGGCAACTCGTCGAAGCCGCAAGAAGAGAAAAACACCATGAAGTCAAAGAAGGACACAGGAAAGTGGTGTGAGTTCCATAAGAGCCCTACTCACAACACAAGTGAGTGTTGGACCAAATAGTCGCTGGTGGTCGAGTTGAAGGCTTTAGAATTAGATGCATGTTTTGACCCTGAGTTAGAACCCAAAAAGAGGAATGACAAAGGGAAGCAAACCAGTGATGTGGATCCCAGTGCCACTGTTTCCACCGCCAAGATCCAGAAGAATGAGCCTGAAGATCTAGAGGAGGGGGAGTGTCTTTTCCACTCACAGATTTGGGTGACGGGTTTGTTGTTGCAATTCAATTCATTGTTGACAGTGGGAGCCAAAAGAACCTCATTTCAGTAGAGGTTTAGAAGCGGTTGAGCCTAATGACTACACCACACCCACAACTATACAGTATCAGGTGGCTTCAACAAGGACGAGATCTCCGAGTCTACCAACAATTCTGCCTTCCCTACAACATCAATCCCTCCAAAAATGAGGTATTGTGTGATGTTGCACCTCTAGATGTTTGTGATGTATTATTAGGCCAACCATACTTTTGGAAGTGACATGCTGTGTATGAGTAAAGGCCTCGCACTGTTATTATTTCTTTGGGTAATTCATTATATAGGATACCAGAGGTAACCCCACCTACCGCCACAACTTTGATCTCTACTAAGAACTGCAGTAAGATAACCTCCCAGACTAGGAAATTTATTTTCTTTTTGGTTCACTCTTAAATCAAGGGGAAAGTCATAGCCACATCCATGGCCCTCGGGAAGGGTTCCTCCATTTAGCAGAAGCAGGTGGATATGGTCATGAAAGAATAGATGAACATCTTCTCCTCACCGACAGGGGTACCATTGCAATGTCAGGTCAATCATTCATTTGATCTAACTCTCGGAGCACCTCTACCCAACAGGCCAATATATTGTAGCTCGATTATAGAAAATGCCAAGTACAAGCAGCGAAATGATCAACATCGGGTGCCACAAAATTTTCAAGTGGGTGACAAAGTTTGGTTTCATTTGCAGGAAGAACGCCATACAAGAGCCCATCGGAAGCTCAGACCACTCTGATATGGTCCTTACACCATTACCAAGGTTGTGGGAAAAAATGCGTTGAAGAAAAACATTCCCCCATTCCTTGGCTTGCACCGAGTGTTCAATGTGGACCACCCTCGATCATGCTTCCCACCATTACTAGACACATCAGAGATTGCATAACAACTCACCAGGGACCAAGTTCAGTAGAAGTTTCCCTATCTCATGGAGGCACTCAATAGAATGGGGACCATTGCTTCCTAAGGGGGAAAGAATGATCCAGGTGGATGTTGGTGGTCACCCGCCTATCCCACATGGACCCCCACAACTATCTCTTTCAGTTTTTCAGTTTCCTTAATTGTAGCACAATTTACTATTTTTAGCAGTTTTTCGGGTCCTAAACTTTCAGAGTCGTTTTGAGATGCTAAACGATGTTTTTTTGGGAAAATTGGGACCAACATGGCTTGTGGACTGATGTTGGTCACTCAAAATTTGTATTCATTGGATAGATCTTTCTAACGAGGTATGATGCGCATCAAACATAGGTCACATGCTAAAGTTACGACCTCGAGAAGTTGATGTACCAATTTACCCAAACTGGCCCATAGTTTGGTGCTTCATCTCCTAGGGTTAGGTTTTTGGATGTTTAGGGTTCTCCGTTGTTTCTCAACAATAAATAGGCCTTTGAGCCTCATTGTAACACAGTTTAGAGGCATGTAGCCGCCACATCTCTTCTCAGAGATAAGCTACCATCGCCCGAGCTAGTTTTTTTCCATTTCTGTCTATAAGCATATTTCAATGTTTTACATTAATGAAATGAAGCATTATTTCTGTTGTATCTTTGTATTTGTGGTTATATCTGTAATTTTTTGTGTTCTTGTTTAAATCCAGATCACTTTAGCATTGTCCATCTAGCATAAAAGTCTATGTCATGTATGAAGGACCCTTCTTGGGCAAGTTACACATTTTTATAAGTCATTAAAAGAGTTAAAGGACCCTCCAAGACAAGGACAAGTATCTCATAGCATGTTAGATTCAAGATGAAATTAATAAACTCCTCCAACAGACATTTCGTCTCACCCTCTTCAAATCGGCTAATTTGAGCGAGAAACCACTAGAAATAGGTAGCTCAGCCTTAGCTCAAAAGACAATTTTTCAGACAAGTGTAAGATTGACATAAGAAGTGCGAAGGGGTCAGAGAAGAAGCCTCCAATCCAGAAAAGTAATAAGAAGGAAGAGAAAAGTCCTTGGGGTTATTTTTGGGTCTGTTTTAAGGGGTATAAACCTCCATACGTGCAAGGAAGAAAGAAGTCTATTGCAACAATGGAAGCCAAAGATAATTGCAGTCCTCCTAGGGAGCCGAAGTGGAAGAAGGAATAGTCAAAAGAGAAGTTGAGACAAGCCAAGAGGATACTCTATCCTAAGCAAGGCTATCAAGGATACTTCTCTATAAGAAGGTTCTGAATTATAGTCAATGATTGCAGACCTAATTCAAGAAGGCTGAAGGTATGAAGTAGAAGGAAGCCGAGGTTGAAGAAGAAGCTGAGAATAAGGAAGAAGCAAAATTTTAACTGTTATTGACTTGGGAACGAAGGAAAAGAAGTGGAAGAAAACTTGTGTCTTTGTCTTTGAGTGGAAAATAGGTCAAGGGTCTTGGTCTTGGTATTCGTCAATTGGAATCTCTATAAGAAGAATAATTTGTTTAGGTTTTCCTCTCAAGTGGGAGAGGTATTGGCCCTGGCTGATAGTCTACATTATATGTTTCTTGTCTCTTTATGGTTTATGCATTGGTAATTGTTTGATTAATAATAACACTAATCATTTAAGTAAAATAATATCCTAATCTAAGAAGTAAAAATCACTCATAAGTAGTTACTAATAGAAGAGAAATCACTTAATTGTTATGCACAATATTTCTCAACACATAAGACCGCTTAATTTTTTTTCAATGTTTCTTCTCACCTAATACAAATTTTAAGTCTAAACCATTTAAAAAAATAAAATCCTTTAAATCTAAAAAATAATATTGGCATTTACAACTAAATTTTTTTATACAAGATTGAAAGCATAAATTGATCTGAATCCTGATCGTTAAATTGATACTTAGTTTATCATACTTTTAAAGGTGATTTTGCATGTTAAAATTCACCATTAAAAAGCTCAAATTAAATGAAATGTGAGCCTTGTAGAGAAAATGCCACAAATACATAACAACAACAAATCACACAATGGAAAATGACACCATAAATTGATAACGAAATTCAACTATCTCAAAGCCTACATCTCCGGGCCCAATCTTCAATGGGGAGGCCTCTTTATTAATTCTTAAAAAAACATCACAATATATCAAAATTACATAAAAACTACTCTTTACTGGTCCTGATGTATTTTTATCGACCTCGGGAATCTATAGACACTGATGGCACTAAAAAAGGACTTCTAAAACTCCTGAAATGAGCCTCCAAAGTTTTCTAGGTTGTTGGTCTTCTTTGCATAAAAACACCTTTGCTGCATACAAATTCCAACTTTGATACAAATTCTAACACCACACGATTATTCTTCCCAAAAGACTGAGACTTTTGAGTATAGACTCTGCTCTGCTCACCTCTACAATAGGGGTCCTGGAGCCATTTTTTGGCTTGGGACCTCGAACTCAAAATATGATTGCAGATTTGGATTCCTCACAAAACTTGGAAATTTTTGAGTATAAACTCGATAGGGTTATAAGAAAGTCCCTCAGATGTCAATAGGGAATCTTAACCTCAATTTACATTTCCGGAACAAGATCATACACCTCGAAAAACGTGCAAGTTTTTACTCTGCCTCGATTTTCCTGCAAAAAAATATAACATAGTACCGAACTACATGCCAAATTTGTTCATTATCAATTTGCGTGCCAATTCTTCACTTCATACTATGTGCCTCTTGATGAGCCTTGGTATTGAAACAAGAATGTTGCAACTCCCAAGGCTACTGACTTTAAATTATCAACCCGGGGTTCGTACAAACTTAAGAGGTATCGTCACTATATGTGCAACATACAATGTGTCCTTCATTTTTTTTCATGATGTAATGGAGTGCAAGTACTAAAATCACACCCTAAACTAATTGCAGAAAATAAACTGAAATGGAAACCCTAACCTATTGCAAGAAATAAAGTACAAGGAAATAAACATATTCTAATCAGATAAAGATCATGAACTAAATGTAAAATAAACCTAACTTAACCCTATTTATCACATGTGATGATTTAAACTAAGTAAGCATGGAATCTAATATAGAGAGTGCTAACTGTTGTGTGCATGAATAAATATAAAATAAAATTTTCCTTTTTATATTTTTGCTTGAAAAATGTAAATGCTAATCTTGCTTGGTTCTTTGGTAGGGGAGACAGGTGTGGAGGAAAACAAGTACAATGGTTCAGATGGCTTGGAAGGCAAGTAGGGGCCTGATCCTGTCTTCTAGCGATGATTTTTCTCAATTTAGGCTCAAAACAAGCCACTACAGGTTTTCCTAGAGGATGTCTACATGAAGTACTAGTTCTTATAGGATGTCTATAAGATCCCCCGTTTTATTACAAAAAACATGCTGAAATCTTAGGAAGTGATCTAGAAGGTGGAATGGAGCTTGGAAAAGGTGGATAATGGAAGAATAAGGTATGGAGGTGGTGGAAACTACCCAAAACTCAAGCAAGGACTTCAAAATGGGTAGATTTGCTCAATGGAAACGACAATTTTTGCTTATAAAACAAGAATTCAGATTGAGACTTTAGTGGATTTTGGTGACATAGGTGGGCGAGGTGAGATGAAGTCTCCTTGAAATGTAGAATCTCCTACAACAACACACATTATTGTCTACATCTATCCACAAATTCATCTATACATGGGAGAGATTTTTTAAATAACGGAAAATTACTAGTCTAAAAATCAGAAATTCAAAAATTAGTGAGATAGTAAATCTATCAAATGCCTAACCTAATCAAGTGAAAATGCAATGGGGTAAATTTTTTTATTAAATAGAATGGTTTTGTGATCTAATTTGATGAGCACCAGTATTACAACAAGAATGTTGCAACTCCTGGAGCTACCAACTTTTCTTTATCAACCCGGGGTTCGTACAAACTTGGAGGTGACAGTGTTGTATACAAAAGTAAAAGTCATGGTTCTGCCTTTTGTCATTGTTCAGTGGCGAGAGACCACTAGGTTTTGCAAGCTAGACTTCTATGGATTCAGAAGAAGCTTGGTTCCTTGATGAAAGAAAGAGAAATCTACTCTAAGAGAGAGTTGATCTACTACAATAATGAAAGAGACTGAAATTCAATGCTAGGGAAAATAATTTCCTAATTAACTACTAAGAGCTATGCAATGATGCTAAATTAACATGAAAAAAATGATAATATCCTAAGCATGGAAGCTAAGAACATCAAACACCACTGTTATGCATGTAAAGAATTGTAAAATTTGTTTTGTCTTTTTATGCTTTTCATGAAAAGTCAAGTGTGCAGATTAATCTTTGTTGGCGATGTGGCCGGTGGTTTAGGGGTGCTGATGGATGGATGGAAGATTTGGGGGACCCTTGGGTGACCTTTGGAGGCTTCCTAGAGGTTTTCCCTCAATTTGGCCTCAAAACAGGCCATTATAGGAAAACCTACTAGATGTACTAGAAACCTGCAGGATTCCTTGTATTTCTATATGATGCAGTTGTGAGAAAAATGATGGGTGTTGGAGGTGATGGAAAGATTAGGTAAGGTGGTTGATGGGTGGAATTGAGTGAGAAGAGGCCTAGGATCACTCAGAACCCAAAACCAAGTTTAGGAGATGGTTGGATTCGCTCAAAATGCTCAAGGAAATTTCTATGTAAAATGATGAAATTGGTGAATGTTTTGATGAAAACGAGGAATGAGTATGGGTGAATGAAGTTGGAAGGTGGTTGCTTGCTATGATATCTCAGTCTACTTCTGAAGTGCTTGCTCTGCATCAAACATGTATAATTTCGGAAAAGCAATGTAAACAAGAAAAATTCTCATGAAATAGAAAATAAGAATTTAATGAACTAATTGTCTACCTTATGTATGAAGAAATTTCTGAATAACATGGAGTCATGGATGAGATCTACTGTAAGAATGAATATATAAGATATGGCAATGAAATACTACTTTTCAAAACTGATCAAATTCTAGCTTAAGTACAACAAATTCTAAATATCATGAAGGAAATGGAAATCAATGTTTTTGGGATGCATAAGGGTCTTTTCCTCAAATCATGATCCCAGAAGGAAGAAGTGAGTCAAAGACACCTACTAACAGCTTTGTGGAGCCTCTTTTATCCCTTCTAGCCTGCTATTGAAGTAAGGCACAAATGGAAGAAAACTAATAAAAATTTAATCAAATCTACACTACTTGCAATGAAATACTTCTAACAACAGTTTAACCATGAATCTATGAAACTAAGCTAAGCATAAAGATACAAGAAGAGGAGCCTTTGCTGCTAGGGTTGGTCTCTAACCCAAGAGCTTCAGCCCTCTGAGTTAAATCCGTATTGAATCAAGAACAAACTCATTCTTATTGCCAAAACAGAAAATTACATCAAAAAGTCCTCCACAAGTCTGGAGCTCGAAAATAGCTAGAGTTTTACCACAAAAAGTTGAATCCTAATGAGGTTCTAGGCCTCTCTACTTATACAACTGAAGTCTCCAACGACTTCCTTAAATTTAGGGAGGCTCAACTCCCAAACTCAAGATGAACTACTCTTTGTCTATCACTTGCTCGACTGCCTTCTAATCTTCATGGCTTGGCTACTTCCACTCCAAGCTGGTGGGATTAATGAAGGAATATTCGAATGGGGAAGGAGTAAATAAGGAGGATTTACCTCCTACAATATCTCTCCCTTATCCCTTTCGAGTTTCAAACATTAGTCATTGCCATAATTCCTTGATTTTCTCTTCCAAACTTGCATTCAATGCATATTATTCCACAAGGCATAATATCTCACTTTAACTCATCTCATTAAACAAAGTATAATCAAAACATGTAATAAGTTGTGAGAAAAGTTGGTTTTACTAGGCTAGGAGGTGAATTAAGGCCCATATAATTACCCAATGATGAGGCTCATCATAATTCAAGTGGAACCAACTTGATTGAAGCTCATCAACATGCTCTAAAAAATAGCAGAAATTTATTGTTCTTTGCTAAAAAGAAGTTCCAGAAATCTAGATTTGGGAATAAGAAGACTAATCCAAGTAGCTCAATGATTACTATGACCTTCCAAAGCTTTTCCAAGGATGAAATGATGCTTTTGATCCTAAAAAAGAACTTACATCAACCATTTAACCCAATCCTACAACAATAAATCATGATTACTAAATGCATAAATGGAAAGAAATAAGAACAAGATATGCATGTGAATAATAAGTGAAAAGAAGAAAAGAAAATGATACAAAAGGGCTCTGAGGATCCTGGGATGGACAAGCCCAAGGAAAATTAGAGTCCTATAGAGGAGAACAATATTTAGAAGCTGAACATGACACCAATCTTCATTATTTTCATCAATAGAATTACATCCCTGTAAGAAAATACAACGGAGCTGCAAAAATATGAGTTCTCTCCACAAGACAACTAATCAAAATCTATGCCTAGAGGCAAATTCGACTTGGTATTTATACAAAATGATTATGAATCCTTCTGAATGAAATGAGGAAGCTTTCCACACCAAAATCCCTTGATTAGTGGATCTGGTTCCCAATACTAGGAATCTGCATTAAAATGGCACGGAACACATTCCTAGATTTTTTCAATCATTGGAGTTCCATAATCTGTGCCATAATTCCATAATATCTTGTTGATTTATTATTTAATATTGGCCCTCCTATTGTAGGGAGAAATTCCCTAAATTATTTCCTCCTGCAGTGCCTGATGAAGAGGTTTTGCCAATGGATAACCCTCTTGTTTCTACGTCCAACGATGAATTTGCTCCTCAAATGCTCTCTATGGCTACCCTAGCCAAGGCTCTGGTCAACATTGTTGGGTTCTAGGTGGTGTTTGGTTCCTACTGGTATTGTGCTTACAAGATTTGACAATGCACAGATCCAAATATATAAATGCAAAGACGAGATGAAATGCGCAAGCTTTGTGATTCTATAATTATTAAATATATATGATATTGACCCAGATTAATACAAGAATGCAATAGAATACAGATATAAACATAAACATAGAGATGCAACAGAAATAAAACTTCATCTCATTAATATCATAGAACTAAAATATGCTTACATATAGAATGGAAATAAACTAGCTCGGGCGATGGTAGATTATCTTTGAGAAAAGATGTGGTGGCTACATGCCTCTGAACTGTGTTACAATGATTCTCAAGGGCCTTTTTATTATTGAAAAAAAGGGAAAAACCATAAAAAACCAAAACCCTCACCCCGAGAGATGGAACACTGAGAGTTTGTAGGCCCTGTTAGGCTTAGTTGGGAAGCCAACTTCCTAGGGTCATAACTTGGTCATATGATCTTTGTTTGGCACGCCCGATACCTTGTTGGAAATATCTCTGCGAACTTAAAAAAAACGTTGTTTAGGGGTCAAAACAACTCTTGAAATTTAGGACCCGAAAAAATGCTAAAGTAGTAAATGCTTCTATAATCAAGGAAACAAATGAAACCCGCTAGAGGTCTAAGTGGAATAGGCGGGTGGCCACCAATATCCACCTGGATCAGAAATTCTTTGTAATTTTTTGTTTTTAAAGTGAGGTGTTATCATTTGCATATCTATTTTGATTTTACATAAATATTTTGATTTCAGAAAGTTAAAAAAGCCCCTTAGTTTTTTTAATGTTTCTTCTTACCTAATGCAACTTTTAAGTCTAAACCATTTTAAGAAAAAACCTTTAAACCTAAAAAATATATATTGGCATTTACAACTATTTTTGTATACATGATTGTAAACATAAATTGATATGAATCATTGTTAAATTGATATTTGGTTTATCAAAATTTTAAAGGTGTTTTTTCATGTTAAAAGCCACCTTTAAAAAGCTCAAATTAAATGAAATGTGAAACTTATAGAGAAATTACAACAAATCACACAATGGAAAACAACATCAAAAATAAATAATGAATTTTGGCTATCCCAAAGCCTACATCTCCAAGCCCGGTCTTCAATGGGGAGGCCTATTTATTAATTCTTAAATGCCACGACAATACATCAAAATTGCATCAAAACTAATCTTAATTAGTCTTTATGTATTATGCTCGACCTCAGGAATCCGTAGAAGTTGACAACATTGAAAAAGGCCTTCTAAACTCCCAGAATGAGCCTCCAAAGTTTTCTATGTCACTAGTTTTCTCTGCATAAAAACGCCTTTTCTTCATACAAATTATAACTTTTAGACCCATAATTTTGACACCACAAGGGTATTATTCCCGAAATATTGAGACTTTTGAGTATAGAATACACTATGCTCGCGTCTACAATAAAGGTCTTGAAGGCATTTTTTGGCTAGGGACCTCGAACTCAAAATCTGATTGCGAATTTGGATTCCTCACAAAATTATAAACTTTTGAGTACAAACTCGATAGGGTTTAGAGAAAGTCCCCAGGATGTCCCTAAGAAATATTAGTCTTGATCTACGTATCTACAATAAGGCTGTATGCCTAAAAAAATGTGCTAGTTCTATCCTCTACCTCGATTTATGTGCAACAAAATATAACACAATCTCGAACTGCATGCTTAATTTGTTTAGTTTCGATTTGTGTGCCAGTACTTCACCTCATACTGCGTGCCTCTCTACATTAGGATGCATGCCCAACCTCTACCTTTATTTACATTGGGATTTGTTCCGAGAAAATAATATTATATAATTTTAGTGTAGGTTTGCTAACATGCTAGTGGTGGTTCTAAATTGGTGAAATCACCAGATTTGGAGGTAAATTTGGTGGAATTTCCAGATTTAGAGAACTCTTTAGCGAAGGTTTTGGCGGTGCTACCAATCTCGTAGATCCCTACTAAAGTTGACAGTTTAAACAACCTTTTAGTGTGCTTCTCAAGGTTCCACATGGCACCCTTCCATAGGGCCACATCATTCAAATTGCCACATCATCAGTCTAGTCAGCATCCCACATGTCATTTGTTGTGCTGCCATGTCACTTGTAATTTTTGTAATGATTTGCCACGTTTTAGTCATATAGATAGTATGAACTTGCCACACATCAGTTGTATGGACTGTACAAACCTTCCACGCGTCAGTGATATGCATTGCATGGACTGCCACACCATCATTGACTTGAATTTGACCAATTTTAACCCAAACTTTGACTAGTGATATCTTTTTTCATACGATCTCCATTTAGTGTGCCATTCACGTCGTTGTATTCAACTCGTCAAACTCTACGCAATGGCATTGTTTTCACTCAAATCCAAAGACTTCTGACTACCACAAAACATCCATCTATATCGAGGGATCACATCCATGCCCATATATACACATCCTAACAAATATAGAAATTGGGACAAATATATAGAATCATGCATTAATTCAGTTGAGTACTATCTAGTGAATTTATTATTGATTGAGATAAGGATCATGCCTTCATCTAGTGCTCCGAGCCCAAAGAATACATTTAAAAACTCTCTTTCCCACCATTTTTCCCTAGCATAAATGGATTTGTTTAGCAAAATATTTGATATCTGTGTCATGACTCTTTGTTTATTGCTGGGGTTAGAAATGGTTGTGGGGACCAATAAGGGTTAGAAAATCTGTGTCATTTTTATGCATTACCATCACCATCTCTTTAATGTGGTTCCTATAGAGGCTCCTTATTTTCTATCGAAGTTTATTTTTTGGCCTCCCGCGGTGCCTAGTGACGAGGTTTTTCCAAAGAAGAACCCTCCTGTTACTCCATCTAGAGGTGACTCCACTCCTCATATGATCTCTATGGCTACCCTAGCTAAGGCCCTAGTTAGTGTTGTTGGGTACTACATGGTGTTTAGATCCTGTTGGTATTATGCTTACAAGATTCGATAACAAATAGATCTAGATATATGAACGCAAAAACATGAGATTAAATGTGCATGCTTTGTAACTCTGTAATTGCTAATATATATATGATATGCTTTGTAATTTTTTGTAATTATTCATTTTTAACGTGAGGTGTTATCTTTTGCATAAATATTTTGATTTCAGAAAGTTCAGAAATCCCCTTAAGTTGTTAAATAATGAATCCATACAGGTGAGGATAGTTTTAGATAGAGGAGGAATGACCCGTTATAGAGTTTTGTGAACCCAATGTTTCAGACTACCAAGTGAGTCCATCATCAGGGGATGTGTCAATAGATATTCTCTAGATCTTAATGATGTATCCAAGAGCTATAATTAGGGTAAATTTAAAGTGAGTTTAGCTCTTGATAATCTTAATTTCTCGAATTTTGATGCATTGTCCATCATATCCCTTCCATGGTAGGATTTGATGTTGTTAAATAATGAATTTTTATATAGAGGAGGAATGACCTGTTATAGAGTTTTGTGAACCCAATGTTTCGGACTACCAAGTGAGTCCATCATCAGGGGATGCGTCAATAGATATTCTCCAGATCTTAATGATGTATCCAAGAGCTATAACTAGGGTATATTTAAAGTGAGTTTAGCTCTTGATAATCTTAATTTCTCAAATTATGATGTGTTGTCCATCATATCCCCTTAAGTTTTTTTAAATTTTTCTCCTCACCTAATACAAATTTTAAATCTAAACCATTTTAAAAAACAAAACCCTTTAAATCTAAAAAAAATATTGGCATTTAGAACTAAAACTTGTATACATGATTGAAAGCATAAATTGATCCAAATCTTAGTCATTTAATTGATATTTGGTTGATCAAACTTTTAAAGGTGTTTTTTCACATTAAAAATCACCATTAGAAAGCTCAAATTAAATGAAATGTGAAACTTGTAGAGAAATTACAGCAAATAAATAACAACAAAAAATCACACAATGGGAAACAACAACATAAATTGATGACAAAGTTCAGTTATCTCAAAGCCTACATCTTTGGGCCCGGTCTTCAATGAGGGGCCTCTTTATTAATTCTTAAAAGGCCATAACAATAGATCAAAAGTACATGAAAACTAGTCCTAACTAGTCCTGTTGTATTTTTTTCTACCTCAGGAATCCATAGAAACTAACAGCATTGAAAAATACCTTCTAAAACTTTAGGATTGAGCCACCAGAGTTTTCTTTGTTGCTGGTCTTCTCTGAATAAAAACGCCTTTGCTGCATACAAATTCCAACTTTCAAATTTGCAACTTTGATACAAATTCTAACACCATAGGGGTAATTTGCCTGAAATGCTGAGACGTTTAAGGTAGACTCCACTATGCCCACCTCTATAATAAGAGTCCTCGATGCACTTTTTGATTCGGGACCTCAAACTCAAACTCTGATTGCAGATTTGGATTCCTCCCAAAATTATGAAAATTTTTAGTATAAACTCGATAGGGTTATGAGGAAGTCCCTAGGATGTACCTCATGTATCTTAGCCTCAATCTATGTATCGACAATATGTTCATATGCCTAGAAAAATAATCGATTTTGTACTCTACCTTGATTTATGTGCAACAAAATATAGCACAATATTCAGTCGCATGCCAAATTTATTCAGTCTCGATTTGCATGTTAGTACTTCACCTCGTACTATGTGCCCCTTTGTGTTGGGATGCATGCCCATCCTCTTCTTTTATCTGCATTGGGATTCGTGTCCAGAAAATAATATTTTATAATTTTAGCAGGCGTCTGCGATATTACTGGCGATAACTCTAAATTAGCGGAATCACCAGATTTTGTGGTAAATTTGGTGGAATCGCTAGATAAAATAAATTGTTTAGTGAAAGTTTTGGTGGTGACTATCTTTGGCGGGTCCTCCAAATTTGGCAGATGCCTGCTAAATTCGATTGTTTCAAAAAACCTTTCGTGTGCTTCTTGAGGTGCCACATGGCACCCTACCATAGCGCCATGTCAGTCAAACTACCACATCATCAGTCTAGTGGGCCATGTCACTAGTACAAATTATACGGCTCTACCACATGTTACTCGTACGAACGATATAAACTTGCTACGCGTTAGTTGTACAGATTATACAAACTTGCCACATGCTAGTGGTACGGACTGTATGGACTACCATGTCATCATTGACTTAAATTTTACAACCTTTAACTAAAACTTTGACCATCGATATCTTTTTCATAGAAACTTTGTTTGACATGTCATCAAGCTCTATGAAATCGCATTGTTTCCAATCAAATCGGAAGACTTTTGACCTCTCCACAACGTCCATCTATATCTCGGGATCACATGCATGCACATATATCTACATCCTAGAAAATATAGCAAGGAGGACAAGGAGACACAATCATTCGTTGATTCAATTGAGTATTTTCTAGTGAATGTACTATCAATATAGATAAGGATCATGCCTTCATCTAGCACTCCAAGCCCAAAGAATTCCTCTACAAACTCTCTCGCCCACCATTTTTCCCTAGCAAAAATGAATTTGTTTAGCATAATTGATTTTTGCATCATGGAATTTTTTTACTGTTGAGGTTAGAAATGGTTGTGGGGATCCAGAAGCTCCTTGTCATTGTTAGGCATTATCGTCACCATCTCTCTAATGTGGTGCCTGTAGAGGCTCTTCCGCCTACAGATGCTCTGGATTTATCGTTGAAGTTTTTTTTTCGGCCTCATGTAGTTCCCGACGACGAGGTTTTTCCAAAAGAGAAACCTAATGTTGCTCCTATAGCAGTTACCCTGCTCCTCAGATGCTATTTATGGCTACCCTAGCCAAGGCCCTATTCAACAATGCTGGATTATGCATGATGTTTGGTTCTTGCTGGTATTGTGCTTACAAGATTCGATAGTGGGAAAATCCAGACATAGAAATGCAAAGACATGAGATGAAATGTGCATTCTTTGTAACTCAATAATTATTAAATATATATGATATTCTTTCTAATTATTGTCTATAATTTTGTGTAACTATTTATTTTTAATGTGAGGTATTATCTTTTGCATAACAAGCAAGTGAAGAGGGGAAATATGTTCCACTTGCTCAACTTTGTTTTAACAATTGACATGTGCTAGATGTGCTTTACTAACAAGCATTCCTCCCTACTAATATATATCTCCCTTTATTCAAATCATAATTAAATTTATATGGTCTTCGAGTGTTTACTCTCCAATTCCATAGCAAGGCCCGAGACCCTAAACGAATGTGTGTTGCCTAGAAATAAAATGTACATTTCATTTTACATCAATGTTTTTTTAGGTTTGGTGTTTACTCAAAGATATGGAGCATAATTCACAATGTTCTTGACTCTTTCAATCTAAATAAGTAAGAAAGACACTAAAAATACAAAAGAAATGGAAGTTCATTTGCTTTTGATCAATTCTAACTATGGAAGGGAGTTGGAGGTTTTTTTTTGTTTCACAAATTGAAACCAAGGTAACAATTACTTCAAAAATGAAAACTATTGAATGAGATTCCTCAACAAATTTTATATCTCAAACCAATATCAACAATGCAACTTTAATAAGAAATAAAAAATGCAAAGGAAAGGAGAAAAAAAGATGTTTTTTGTTCTTTCTTCTTACAAATTATCCTAAATGTAATTTATAAAGGCAAAAATTATGGAAACCATACTCAATGTATACCTTAACCTCTCAAATAAGGGAAAAAACAAACTAAAAGGAAGGAAAGAAGTAAAAAAAGTGCAATATAGATGGCTATGAGAAGTACATGCTCCTTTATTGAATCCAAGGAGTGTGTGCATGTACTTATATGATGAAAAGGAACATGTACACACATCTTTTGGAAAGGAAAAGTGTATACACAACCTATAGAAGGAAAAAATTTCACATCTAATGTTAATTCAACAAAAAAATCCACATCTCAAACATTGATTTGGAAAATTTGTGTTTTTGAATATTGCTATTTTTGAAAGAGGAACTCAATTCTATAGCTAATTTCTTCAAATGATTCATAGATTTTTTTTTTTATTTTTTACTAGAATCTTTGGTTAAGCATAATGAATTTCTCAATTATGTTGTAGAGATTCATCTAAGGATAAACAAATGTTCTCATTGGCCATATAGAATCCATTGTTAGTATGGATAAACAAATCCACTTATTAGCTAGATATAAGCCAATGATAGACAACAACATATATCACTATATTTCTCCTCAAGCTAATAACATAATTTCATAAGAAAATGAGAGACAAAAGGGAAACATACTATACATCCAACAATTGTCAAACTTATCCATTTTCTTTTAGATCTAACTCCAATGATGATGGTCCACTTTGTTACCTTCACAACAATAAGGCAATAAACACCTTTTCCATGCACTTCTAAGATTACAAATGAAATATTGCATGATTAAGTTCTAATCTAATAGCTAGAAACTATTTGGATCCATAAAATGATACTCAAGTACAAACTAAGTCTATGAAATAAGGTATTTTTTGGGGAAAAGAGTGTATATTTATATTAAATGAATTGAGATTACTTCAATAGATTATTGTTTCCATGAGATGTGTTTTCATACTCCTAGATCTAAGGCCAAGAACTATTCTCCTGAGCCATAATCTCAACCCATTGAACAAACATGACCATTCAACGCATCATACTAAGACAATAAGGAAAGCTCAAACCTTGTCTTTAGTCATAGTAGTGTAATTCCCAACACTCAACAATATGAAGACCAAGGGATCATGCTCCAATTACTAACATAGATATATTTTTTCAAGGGATCATGCTCTAATTACTAGGATATAATATTGGGCAACGATTAATTAATTAGTACCGTGATTTACCATGACATATATTTGAAATAATTGAGTTGTAAAGGTTTTCAAACCTCTTTCCATCTCAAACTATTAAGTGAACTACTTGCAAACTTTGTGATTCCTAGTGGAGCCATTAATTAAGGTGGTTTCAAGAAATTTTTTTCTTTGAAATAAAAGCAAAACCACCGATGTAAGCCCATAGTGGGCTAATGATGGTAGACATAATGTTAAATAGTTTGCAATAAGCATACATATCATATAACTAGTATTTGGACAATTCTTTAAATATGAGATGATTTGTGCTGTTAGGTCCCAAATTTTCTATGTAAAGATCACCTCCATAGATGAAATTTTCAACATCCAAATCCTTTTTTCTTGGACAAAACAAATTATTATAAGTTGCTTCACTTCCACTATATAATTGACCACAATTTTCATTTACCTCTTGGCTACATCTGTTTACCTTACACTAGATTTTGATTTCTTTATCCTAGGAATATTTAAATATAGATTCAAGTAGCAAAAGTCACGATACTAAAATTTAGTGAGACAACTTATATTGCATTCTTGCTAATGACCCTTCTTATGCCTATACATTCTAAATATTGTGCATTCAACTTGGGAATAATGAATATAACTACTACTTGGTTTTCAAAATGTTGGGCGATGATACTAATGTATTTTCCAAGCATGATTTAAAGAGTATTAAATTCAGGCATGCAAATATTGAGAACCTCATTAGAATTAATGAATTATATAAATTAATGAGACAAAAACTGTATTCTAAATTATCGTCAATATGCATTGTTGCAACACTTACTCTTGGTACAATATGCTTAAATTTATCTATGACACAATACACGTACAGATTCTCTACATAGGGAGATAATATAGCTCCTGATTTAAATGACACTTCATGAATGCATGAGAAACAAGTTTTATAAGTTACTTATGCTCCTAGATATATATTAATCCTCCACCTAAATATATACTATTCTCCCCAATATAGGTTCCTACTCTCAAGTGTGCTAGTAAAATTCTATTACTATGTGTTCCTTAGGGTCTATTGTATTTCAAGGTCCATCAATAATTTAGTTGTGAAATTACAAAGCTGAGATATGTGACAATGATATTTGTGAGTAAGATTTTAGTCATTTTATCACCAATGATAAAGAAAATATTTTTTTTAGTTCAGTGGTGGAATTGGAAATAGGATTGGGATTGTATTTGCATGACATGAGGTCAATTCCGACTACTACCACTATAGCCTATAGACATAAAAACATGTCCCATTGCATGACACATGGTGCTAATCGAGGTTTAAACCAATGAAATTAAAAGAAGTTCCTTAATAGTACATTATATCACTAGCTAATCTACACCTTGAGGTCTACTAGAAAAGAACATATTGATGTGAATTACTCAATTGATAGAAAATGATGTGCACATATGGAAAGTTATTTTATAAATTTATAAATCGATAAGGTTGTTCTACCTTACGTTTGATTTTGTAATGAACCTCAATATTTAATATATATTTTTTTTAATATAAACTACACATATATAAAGGATGCCATATCTTAGAAAACATTTACATTTATCTCATTTTTGAAGTTACTTATCCTTATAGGTTATAGTTTTACTTTTTACTTTGTTATATTTAGTTATCATCAATTTATCTATAAAATCTTATTCTCAATATCTTCCCATTACAATTCTTTTCTCTCTTAACATCTTCACTTCTTCTATTTCATTTTTATAAGGCCCTTGTTATCCCATTAGTATTTGAGAACTATGTTAAAAATTTTTAGGTTTAACATTTTTGCATTGATCCCATGATATAACCTGCCTATGCATACTTATAGTACTTTTCCACAACCCTTACGAATATTGAACCACAACCAACACACAAAATATACCGTCGTGTTGTGGCTGGGTTTGTAATATGTCTTATCCACAAGCTAATTTATAGGCCTTACTCTATGGTTAAATCTTGACACTCTTTAGCTTATGGTTATGTGATACACATGTTAACTCTATTAGTCTTGTTATGCATTCATTTTAGGGCTTTGAGGACGAGTAATATGTTGAAACTTCACCTTGTCTATGTGATTGATAAGAGGATGGATGAATAATATTTTTTCCTTCAACATAATGGTGATCAAAAACTATTTTTGGGTGGTTAGGATAACTACCCCACCCCATCCTCTAACCTCGATGTCATTTTCACTCAAGAAATTTGTTGTCAAATCTTTTCTTGCAGGCTAGAATGGAGGGTTTCCTACTATCTTGGCACTTAACTGGTAGCTTCTTAGAAAAACTTGTCGAGTTATAAATCCTCCCTTTTCTTGAGGCAAAATTGTGCACTTAGCATGATAATGGGTCACTGACAAGACTACCATGGTCACATGTATATAGATTACATAGGTTCTCCTTATAATATTTTTGCTAGCACGTTTTGTTTGGTATGCAATTCCTTTATATGATTTCGAATTGACATTTTTAAGGGTTTTAAACTTGTTTTGGGTCTAGGTATTGTACCCAGGGTTCAAGTTTTCACTCAGAGCCTTCGACGTTTAAAATTTTATGAAGGAAGAAACCTTTCCTTGCTAAAGTTCCTTATTTTAACTCACATGTTGGAGTTGTGATGTTTTAAGCTCACGACTATAGAAATTCAAAGGAGCTTATAATGTCTTGGTATGCCATTTTTGTATCCTACATTAGCTCAAGTAAAACCATAAAGGTAATCAAAATGATTTCCTATTAATAAGGTTACCTTATGATTAGTTATTAAACCCTTAATCTATATTCCTCAAGTTTGGAATTTTTTGTTAGCTTTCACCTTTTCAAACATCAGATGTGCATTGGTTCAATAGTAATCAATGTTTCCTTGATTCCTCATTATGCTTTGAAATTTTTCTTCTTGATTATTAGTTACCAAGCCTTCCATACTACCATGGTTACTTATTGTCACATGTTTGAGGCTTTTTTTCCCACGACTCTATTTCTCACAGGTAACATCAATTAAATCCACCCCTCTTTTCATTTTCTTAAAAAGGTATTTGTTTAAATACCTTTACTCTGTCCTCACTCCATTTCTTAATCATGTTCTTGATATATTGCATGTTAGTTCTGTTTTGTTTAACTGAGGGTTTTCAGAGGAGAGAAATAGTGTTTACAGTCGAATTTTCATTTCCAAGTACCAAAAATAACTTATTCTCTTCCTTTTTATTTCCTAATTCAAGATGTTTTATTCGGCATGATGGCCATAGGCCCCTATCTGACCAATATCAATTTTAGGCATGTATTATCTTCTTAGAATGCTAAGTAATTTTTTTATTTTTATTTTTCACAACACTCAAAGACTTGGTTTCTATTTATTCTATCTTATGTAGTAGTGGGTTTAAAAATACTTATTTTAGGTCCCCTATGACCTCAAAATTATAAATTATAAATCCTTGAAGAAAATTGGGTATAACTATTACTAAATTTTTATTTAAATATTTTCACGCTTTTAATATTCGAACAAAAATTATCTTTGTCTTTGGGACTATCGACACTATATGAAGTTTTAATATTTTGTAGTACTTATTTCTTCTTAGCATAATCGAGCGGAGCTCAACATTCACTATTTTATTTGTTTTGAATTTTAAGTATTGATGTATTTCATATTTATGAATTGAGACATAGAATATATAATCTTTTGTCGATTTTTTTTTCAGAGGTAATTTTCCTTTTTCTGTATGTAAAGAACATATTCCATAAATATTGATATTATTGATGTTTGATTAGTGCTTCCATGCCTTTTGTAACTTTCATGTAGTATTTATCTTTCTGGAATAACCATTCACTAGTTACAGTATAAATCATCTGTTCCTATTTGATAAATGTTCATGTTTCATTAACTATTAAACACAAAGGACCACTAATCCTATCTTACTGGTAAATTTTACTTCTATTTGTTTATAATAATATATATAATATAATATATATATACTAAGATTATATAGATATTATATAGTATACTATTAGCTTAGGGAAACTCTTATTACTTGATTCTTAATGTATAATACTCCTAGCTTCTAGGTTTCTATACTTAATGCTTTTAAAGGGTTTCCCAATATAACAAGCATGGACTACATTCTATTGATGGATAATCTGACAACCTTTTCTAAGTCATAGGGTCTCCACTATGGGAGCAATACCATACCACGTGCATTCATATTGGGGGATATATAATGAGAAAAAAATGACATAATATAATTAGCATATAAAGGGGGATAAAGGGTTTTTATATTAGCAGGTATAAAAAAATGGAGCTCAATGTTAATGAAACAATATAAAGGGGTATAAAAAATGTTAATGAAAAAATGGATACCTACAATATCTGCTAAAAGTAGGAGCTTTTTAAATTGGGAAGGTGTATTGGGTTCATATTGGTAGGGGGTTAAATAATGTGATTTTTATAGGTATTTTCCAATATATAGTCAAATTAAGGGAATTTTTTAGTATGCCACGAACACACATGATATGTCTAAGGTTAATTAAGTGAAGGCACCATGTTCTAAGTTTATCCCATGACTGTTCTAACTCTATCAAGTATGTTTATATGTATATATAGGCAATCCCCCTTATGAAACTTTAGTTGAAACAATTCCCTGCTTTATTCATATTTCTTTATAAAGAATCAATTCAAGAATTGGATAAATGTTTTTTTTTCCAAAACTGCAATAAAAAATACTCTGTGTATTTTACCCAGAAAACTTAAACTTGAACAACCTTATAGCTAAGATTATATTTTTCTTAGGAATCTTTTAATAACATAATACAAATTCACTTTACACTTTTAGCAATAAGTCCATTCACTTATTTGAGTCTTTGGAAATATAATAGAAGTAACCACGCTCCGCCCAGCCAATGTATTACTACCTTAGTAACTCCCCTAAGCCTAAAGATATCATTCCTATCAAAAAATTTATTAGTATTCATAACTGAGTCTTCTAGGAATAATATTTCTCTCCCACTGGTACCTCTGGTTTTAGATTACCTTTACCTCCCAAAAGATATCTTCCTCCATAGAATCCTATCAATATCCCAATAGCATTGTATCTTCCAGGACCTATCTTTCTTTCCCATTGGTATGTTTGGTTTCATATTTCCTTTATCTCCTACAACTATCTTCCTATTTTCCACCCCATGACCTTTCCATCTCATCCTCATAATGCTGATGGTAGGAATGTTTTTAAATATGGAGGATTTATTTTCTTGAATATGAAAATTATCACTTCAAAATTGTCCTTTCTTGGCTTGGAACTAATTCATAAATTCTTCCTAATAGTTGGGAGCCCGATTACTCAAGTGGAAACTCCTATTATATTTCCAAATAAAGAAATAAGTGGAATACTATTTTATTCATAATAATACGTTAACATCTACATTTGTCAACCAACTTTAGTATTGGCCCCAAAATCGATGCTTCGATAACATTTACAAGTGAATATAAATAACAATGCTTACAAAAAGTAATTGCACCAGAGGTATCGCATCCCCACACACACACTCGTGCGCCCCGCACCCCCCCCCCAACCCTTGATTTAAACATTGTCTTCAATGTTTCTTCTACCTTTATTAATTTTAAAAAGTGAAAGAAATGATTCTCTTTTTTCTTCCATTTCCTAGGTAGCCTCCTTAGGGTTGAAAGGTGTCCATAGCACTTTTTGATAGCGATGTTTTGATTATGGATTAAGGCTCACTCTTGTTTTCAAATTCATATTCAATTCCAACATCTCTTCAGACATGTGAATAAGACACTATCAATTTTGATTCATGCACCCAACAAGGGTTAGAAATATCAATATAAGAAAATCATCAATAATGATTAACTTTAATAGATTATCATGCACATTTACCATATGGACATTATAGGTACTATGGAATTCATTTAATAACTTCACTGCAAAATCTCAAAACATGAAAATTACAATTTCCAATTTTTACAGTGGTCATAGTAGTTTTAATAATTACTTACTATCATACCAAAATGCATAATTATGCTTTTATCATGGATTCATAATATCAAATATACATTAGCCATACATCACTAAGGTTTAGGACAACTTCCTTTTTATGCCACTTCAAATGGTTGTTATATCAATTTTTCTTTTTGGTTCAAATGGACTCAGTCATGTCCATTTTAATTATTCTACCATTTCCTTGTATTCCCTTTCCACCATTTATTTTACGCATAAGGTCTGATAAGGGTTTTGCATATTGGATTAGGTTTATTATTCTTCTATTTTTCGAAAGCTCTTTTTTCCTTTTCCTTCTTCACACCCAACAAACCATCAAGACCAAATCATAAAAGACAAAGACAAAAGAAATCACCATAACAACACAAAGGCATAAACAAGAAGCAACATGGCCATGCTTAAGGTCAACATAATAAAACAAGAAAAATTGCAAAAATGAAATCATGCAACACATTTTTTCTTCCCCACACGCTTCATCTATGAATTTCACATAAATTCACTTTTAGGAGTTTCCACCCCTCTCTACATTCAAAATTGTTTTTTAAGGTTTTTGTAGGTTATATACACTTTTCTCTGTGGGACGGCCATGGGGTCTTTGCTCTTGCACTCCTATGCATATCAACTATCTTAGAGCACATCATGTCGGTAAATTTGTCTTACACAATCAATTCCTCTTCTAATATTGTAAGCACATATACATATTATGAATTTAATCAATCATTTAACAATATTTCAATTGTTCTCATAATCAAAGAGTCATAATCAACATTTTTTTAAAATAATTATCTAGAGAACCATTGATTGGTAGCACACTACTACATAGTATACTTACCTTGTTGGTACCACACACATGTCAACAAGAATAGGTGTCCCTTGTGCCAATCTCCCATTAGGACCCTATTTTTCAGAATCTTGATTTCTTAAAATTACATAGAACATTTTCAATGACTCCCCAACTAGTTGTCCACCTCTTCTTGGCCGCAATTTTTTACCATTATCCACTATTAATCATCTATCTCATGTTAGGATAATAGACTTCTCAAAGTCCATATGCATGCACATCCATTATTATATGCACATAACGTCTCATTATTTGATATCCTTTTAGTAAACATCGATCTTTGCACTACTTCATATTTTACATTTGTTTTTTATCATGGCTATATTGTCATTCATCAACTTATGGCATCTTTTGAAAGATTTTAAATAAATAATATCAAACTAAAAGACTTTAAGTTAAAATATTTCTCCCTCATAATTATGGTTGTATCATTTAGCCATAAACTTTTGCAATTCCACTAGGATGCTCCAGGGAATCTAGTTGGCATCCTTCCTATTTATCCTAATTAAACAACGTAAGTGAATATTTAGGTATTAGAGTTATAGCTAACAACTATTTCAATGAATCAAAGTTTCTTGTGATTTTTGGTTCTAGAAAAATTTAACCCTTTTATGTTGTGAAGGTGTTATAAAATAGGATAATTATTAAAACCTTACAGAATCTACAATACAAATCTATAACCCTAAAAGATCTTATGCCCACCACATCTTTAAAGTATATGTTGATTAAGCATTTTTTGGACCCCCATTTTCTTATAAGGTTCATTGCACTTCCTTCTTTAGAAATTTACATGTTCTTAAGATTGACATTGGTCTTGATTAATTCACCTTCAATACATTTTGTGTAAAGATGATATTTTTCTAAGTATTTGCAGCACTATTCCTAAGTTCTTTCATGCTAATCTAGTGTCTTGGAGTAACCAATATGCCACCATCCTGCCATTTTCAATGTGAAAGTATCAAATTTCTTTACTTGCTTTGCTATCTTTTAGACAATATTTCTTTCAAAAATGAAATATTATGATACTCTATCTCAATTTACCAACATTTTTATTGTTTTGAACAAGGTTTTTGACCAACAATTTCCCTACAAGCTACACTAACTTGTCTTCTCGTGTTTCTTTTTCTTTGGAAATCTCACTAACCATGCTCTATGCCACAATTCTTGGCTCATTCAAATGTAATTTTTCCAAGAAGTCCCCATCACACAATCACATACTCTAAGATTTAGAAAATTTAAACTATGGATTTTTGTGATTCCTTAATCAAGGAGGTCAAAAGATTCCTCTTAAAATTACCAAAAATATGTAAAATACCATAACAATCTTACTGCATAAAATAAATCTTATGATTTTCTAATTATTTTAGATGGCATTAATTATTATTATAATCTCAATTATTATGGTTCTTACCATGATTATTAATAGGTTCTTATGTCTTCCCATACAAGAGTACCTTCCAATTTTATTTTTTATTAATTCGTTAACTCTTCCATAAGTATTATCAATCATGAAACCCAAGAATACTCATTCCAGCCATGGTGGTTTATTTATAGCCATATGTTACCACATTTGACCTACTTATACCTTAGTTGTATTGTAAATATATGGTTTTTGTACAGGTGCAGCATTGTATATTCCATATGACATATATCGTTAATACTCTAACATCCATCGTGTCACTTGCTAGAATTGAACTTGGTTGGGGAGGATCCCAACCATTCCTTCCATCCACTAAAGATATACCCAATTTACTCATGTGTGTGTGTTTGTTCTGCATATGTACACTTGTATTAACAAAAGTTATAGTTGAGTATGCCTAGACAAATTGTTTGAGTACACCATATAATTTAATTGGTGTAATATATGGTTGTCAAACCCTCCTATAATAATGTTTCCTATTGCTACATACCTTAATAGTATCTCGTATAAACTTTATTTTATGTTTTTCTTCAGCTCAATCTTAAGTCTCAGAAAAAATTATTTATAGCGAAGGTTTCCAAACCATCTTAATACATACAATGTAATTGTTCTTTTAACTAAACACTTAGATATAGATAAGCATATAATCTTGTAAATCATTGTAGTTCCATAATTGTTCTCAAACATCTTACATCCAAGATATACACACTTTATTCTTATAGCTATTATGTCATGCTTGTCTAATTTTAGAAATTCTCTATCTTTCATATTGTTGTTGTAAGTTATTGTCCCTTTACAATTTACTTATGATTTCCCTTCAGTATTGAGCATACAAAAATTCTCTTTTATTAAAGTTAGTAAATATTATTTTACCAATAAGTATTTCCCTCATTTCTATTATATTTCCCTAGACCATATGGTCAAAATCCAACACTTGGGAGCCTTTCTAGGTAGGTTGTGTGCAAACAGGTGGTCTTGTACCCATAAATTTATGTAACTACTATGCAAGAGTATCTAGTGTAATAGTTAGGTATGGCATGTTTAAATTCCACAATTTCCTTTTTACCTTTTTCTTACATCTCTTCTCAACATATTGTAATAGATATTTAATATAAGACATCTATGCATAACAGTGGTGTAAGTTACATACAAAAAATAGTTTTATAAAAATTAAAAAAGTCTCACAACTAGTAATAATATAACAAAGGTTTAGCATTATTAATTAAAATTAATGTACAACATCCACAACTCCATCAATATATACAACTCTTTGTCATATTAATAAGTGACCATCATGCAAGTAATTTTTGACTTTTTAGCGATAATTTCATATGCAACATCTCAACTTATATCTTGAATATATCCATCACTATATTTGTCTATTTAACAAATTAAGATAGGTAATTTTACTTTACACATCTATACATGTATACATTTCCTAACATGGCTATGTAAGTATTTTCTCAATTCTACAGATTACGAACTTATTTCTCTACTCACTATTCAAACAATCATGGGATAGAACTTACTAGTTAGCACCTATTACTACTCAATTAATTTTATTAGATAGTTGTTTACGGTCCTAGATGCCCATCATACTTATTCTTGTAGGTAAGGGTGTTCCAACAACAACATGTTAGTATTTTTACAAAAATAATTCAAATAGTAAAATAACATCAATTTACTCATAGTACAAAACTCTTTTACTTATCTGTGTCATTGTTTCATATAATAAAATAATTGTTTGCTTCCTCATCGTGTAAGAAACATTTACTATATTTGATTTTATATATAGTCGAGCTCATAGGCCATAATATTGTAACCTACAACTCTGATACCATATGTAGAGTACCTCATCTTGTAGTGTATATTATATTAATATATAATATATATATATATTATATATATATATAATATATAATATATATTATATATATAATATTATATATATATATATATATATATATATATGATAGATATATTAATGCAACAATCTTGGAAACTTTTCTCATTTTGAAGTTACTTACCTAAAGTTATATTTATTCCATTTACTTGTTTCCTTAACATCATCATTTATTCATAAACCTTATTCCATATCTTCCCATTACACATTTTGTTTTCTCTTAATGTCTTATATTATTTTATATCATTTTTATCAGGAACCCTTTAGGCCATTGGTATTTGAGAAATATGTAAAAATGTTTGACGTTTAAATTTTTCACATTAACCTCATGATATCATATGTCTATGCATACATAATACTTTTCCACAACCCTTACAAATATCAAACCACAACCAACACAAAAAGTATACCATCATGTTGTGCTTGAGTTTGTAATAGGTTTTATGCATTAGTTAATTTATAGACCTAACTATGTGGTTAAATATTGTCACTCCTTTAACTTATGGTGATATAATATACGTGGTACCTCTACTAGTCCTGTTATGCATCCATATTAAGGATTGGTGGATGATTAATGTGGTGGTACTTCACCCTGGCCATATGACTAATAAAATAATAGATGGATAATATTTTGGCCTTCAATATAATGGTGATCAAAACTCCTTTTGGCAGGTTAGGGTAACTAGCCCACCCCTTGCTCTAACCTCATCGTCATTTTCAATTTGGAAACTTTCCATCAAAGTTCTGCTCCTAGGATGGAAATGGAGGGTTTCCCTGCTGAATTCAACACTTAACCAATAGTTTCTTTTGAAATTATTGCAAAACTACAACTCCTCCCTTTTCCTAAGGTATGGCTATGCATTTAGTGAGCTAATGGGTTGCCAACAAGAGTACCCTATCCACAAGTATATTGATTACAAGGGGTCTCCTCGTGGCTTTTAGCCATCAATTTCTATTTGGTATGGAATTCCTTTCTATGATTTCAAATTGACATTATTAAGTTTTTTAACCTTTTTCTAAGTCTAGGGGTTGTACGGAGGGCTCATGTTTTTACTTGGAGCCTTCAAAGTTCAAAATTTTATGAAGGAAGAAACCCTTCCTTGCTTAAGTTCCTTCTTTTCACTCACGAGTTGGAGATTTGATGTCTTAAGGTCACAACTGTAGAATTTCGAAGGAGTTTACAGTCTCGAAACACCATTTTTTAAACCACCTTAGCTCTTTTAAACCCTAGAGGTAATCAAACTAACTATCTATAATAAGGTTTCATTATGTATAGTTACTAAATCCTTGCTTTGTCTTCCTCAAGGTTGGATATTTCTATCAGCTTTAAACTTTTCAAACATCAATTGTGCATTAGTTTAGTGGTAATCATTGTTCCCCTTGATTCCTTATAGTGGTCTAAAATATTTCTTCTTTCTTATTAGTTACCAAGATGTTGAAAAAATGTAGCAAGAAAAGCTCAATCTGACTTTAGCCTTAGTCAGATTGAGTAAATTGAATTTCCACATCAGTAGGAAAACTTGGAGGAAATTAACTTGCATGACATGGCTCTTGTCACTCTGTTAGCTTAGTAAATTCAAGTTAGAGGGCTTGGAGTTTAGTTATGCATGTGTGATTGCCAAAATTTTAGTAGTCTAGTTCAATGAGTTTAAGTTGTATTTAGTTAACTAACCTCTAACTATTGTTGGAGTAAGTTGAAGGTCAATGGTGCAGTTGGACAACATTCTAACTCAGAGACATGTTAGTTAACTAATCAATCAACACAAAATAGCTAGTGCATAAAATGAATTCGAGCTCCTCAACTAAAGTGGAGATGACAAGGCAGTGTAACATCAATTGTAAACTAGTTTTGAGTGTATAGGTGTTGCATGAAATTAGTGATCAATCCTTGGGAATTGTGTAATTAATTTGGAGGAAATTCCTAAATAATAGGGGATAATTTCCTCAGTATTTACACAAGGAAATAGGAGGATAGGTGAGATAATATTTGGATAAGTGTTGGACAAAGTTGTTCATTTAGCAGGGAGAACAATTATTCTTTTGTATATTAATTTCAAAGTTCGACACAGAAATTGTAATAGTTTATATATTCATATGATTAATGCAAAGAGGCTTGAGAGGTTTTCCCAGTTGGGTTCCCCTATAAATCATTGTGTATTTGTGGTTTTTCTTACTACATGTCTATGAATGTTGTTCTAAATTGTGAATTTCATTCCGCAGATCAGTAGAGTAGAATTGCGTCTCTTGATTTTAGATTAAATTTCCTAGGAAGTTGAAAGTATATAAATTTATATATGGTATGAGAGCCTTATAAATCAAATTAGAACCAACATTTCAAACTTGTCTCTCAAGAATATCAAAGTAGTAGCTTCAATGCAACAAATTTTCTTTAGGATCAGGAGAATGTATTTCAACTGACTAAGATTGGAGTATGCCCTAGTGGGTAGCTCGAATTTCATAATCTAGAAGGATCAAATGGAAGAAGCTCAATGAAAATGGTGTGTTAGAATATGTTAAAACTAACATTGAAAAACCTCCATAGTCGGATGCACAATAATTAGCCCAATGGAAGAAGTATGTTGCAAAGACCAAGATAGTTCTTCTAGAAGGTGTGTGAGACCATGTGGTCTCGGAACTGATTGAGCTATTCGAAAGTAATAGTGACCATAGAAAATTGGCCCTCAAAGACAAACTTCAAAACATTAAGATACAGAAGAATGATATTATTCTACAATATATCTCCATATTTACACAAGTTCAAGATGAGCTTAGAGGGGTTGGGGTGAATGTTGTAGAAGATGACTTAGTGAGCCTAGCTCTTCTAAGCCTTCCAAAAACAGGGCACAATTAATAAGACTCTATGAATGGAAGGGAAAAATTACCAAATTGGGAAGGGTTGTGGTTCGATTTGGTTCAAGAAGAGTTCAAGAGAAATAACTAGGGTGGAACATCATCCAAATCTGAGGATGAAGATAAATTTGCATTGGCTAGAAAGGGGAAGAAGGGCAAAGGGAAGAATAAGTAGAGATACCTATTTCCAACAAAATATTGGCAAGAATAAAGACATGAGTAAGATAAAACGATTCCACTACCACGAATATAGGAACTATGTAACAAAATATATGCACAAGAAGTCTACCAAGAAGCCTTCAGGAGGAGTAGTTGGTGAAGAATTGGCTTTACAATTAAAACTAGACTTCACCCTAATATCATGAATGGCCAACACTGTTATGGGGAGTGTGTGGTAACTTTATTAGGGCGCCTTGTTCCATATGGCAGGGTGCAAGGAGTTTTTCTTTAGCCTGGAGGAGAAGGATCTCCATATGCATATTGAAATGGGGGATGATGGGGGGTACAATGATATAGGAATTGGTAATGTGAAATTTGAGAGGTAGAAATCCTCTCCTCTTCACCTCAAAGATGTTATGTTTGTGCTCGGGCTAAATAAGAACCCACTCTATGTAGTAGTTTTGGAGGATCATAGCTATGATGTTATTTTCACTAAATGGAAAGCCTTTCTGAGACACATAACTACTGGGAAAGTGAAGTATTTTGAGGTTCGAGTGAAGAACCTATACAAAATTGAGGTTGAAGATCGCACTGCATTGAGCAGTAAGGCGGAGAAAGTGTTGAGTTGTGAGGTTGGAGAACTCTAGCACAAGAGATTGGGTCTTCTACACCATAGTACCTTAAATATCATGCAACAAATTACCACTGGTCTCACTAAAGGCTCCATTGACTAGCAGGATGCCTGCAAGGGTTTCACATTGGTAAAATATGTCAAATACACATTCCATGACCAAGATAGCAGGGTTGATGTAGTCTTGGAGTGAGTCTCTCAAATGTTTGTGGACACTTTTCTACAACCTCCATAACAAAACATAAGTACTATGTTATTTTTATTGATGATTTCTCTAGAAAATGTTAGGTATTCTTCATGTGAAAGAAGGATGACATTTTCTAAAAAATTGTTGAGTTCAACGCATTAGTTGAGAAGGTGACTAGGAATAAGGTGAAGGCTCTCGGGAGTGACAATGAAGGCGAATTTATTTCATATGCCTTCAAGGATTTCTATGCCAAAGAAGGTATTCAAAGAGAGATGACATCACCCCATAACCCACAACAAAATGGGGTAGCTAAGAGGAATAAAATGAGAATATTGGGAGTAACACAGGCCATGTTGCATGATCAGGGGCTACCATTACATATATGGGTAGAAGCATGCAACACTACAATCTACTTACAAAACCAGAGTCCACATAGAATACTTGGTATGATCACACTAAAGGAAGCTTTTTCTGGGAGAAATCCTGACGTGTCTCATTTCAAAATTTTTGGAGCTTCATTTTATTGTCATGTATCAAAGGATTTGAAGAAGAAACTTGAGCTGAAAGAAAATTTGGGAGTTTTCTAGGATACACTGAAACTCCACACAATTACCTAGTGTATTCTACTTCACTGAGGATAACAGTTGTAAGGAGAGATTTCAAGTTCGATGAGGACAATACTATGAGATGCCCTCTATAATGAGATCTAAGTATCCCACCAGAGTAGGAGCTTTTAGCTCCAAAGGAGGAGCCTCATGATGAGTTTCAGGAGGTTGTGGAGCAACCACATGAAGAGGATAAAACATGAGGTAGAGTGGAGTCACATACTTAACCAAAATATTCTAGAGAGGGGGGAAACATAACCAGAGAAGTTGATATATTGTTGAAAGATGCAAGGGAGAATGTGTGAGCCCCCACATCACAACGCAGGAAGATGAGGTCACATTATAGGTACACTAGTTACATGTATCTCATGAAAGAGTTCATGGAGTTAGATCCTTCTTCATTTGAGAAAGAAAATTCTCAACCTGTTTGGGTTGATGCAATGGTGGAAGAATACAAATCCATCATGAAGAACAATGTATAGGTGGTGGTTCTAAGACTAGAAGGGAAATCAATGGTTGGTTCAAGATGGATCTACAAAGTGAAGCATGCAGCTAAAGGGAGCATCGAGAAGTACAAGGCTAGATTTGTGGCTAAAGGGTTCTCTCAGATAGAGGGAGTGGAATATGAGGAAACTTTTTCACCAGTTGCAAGATATTCCTCAATCAAATCCATTTTAGCATTGTCTATGAAGATGGGGTGGAAAATCCACCAAATGGATGTGAAGACCGCCTTTCTCAATGGTGTTGTTGAGGAGGGAATTTACATAGATCCATCGAAAGGATTTAATACATATGATTGAGAGTGACGTGTGCAAACTCAAGAGAACATTATATGGTCTCAAGTAGGCACCCTAAGCATGGTACACTCAAATCGACAGTTATCTTAGTGGATTGGGCTTCAACAAAAGTGAATTACATGCAAACCTCTATCACATTGTGGTATATGGTAAGTTTCTTATTCTTGTTTTGTATGTAGATTCTTTAATATTGACAGGTGATGAGGAGTTGATCCTCTCTTGCAAAGAGGATCTTGCAAGGGAATTTGAAATAAAAGTCATGGACCTCATGCATTGCTTCCTTGGGCTAGAATTATGGAAGGGTGATGATGAATTATTTGTGTCTCAAGGCAAGTATGCTACCAAAATACTTCATAAATTTCACATGGAGAATTGTAAGCCCATGGACACACCTCTAGCTATCAACTGGAGGAAGGAGAATGGCACTTCAGGTGAACAAGCTGATGCTACCATTTATAGGCAGCTTGTGGGTTCATTGATGTATCTTGTGAACACATGACCAAACATGTGGTATGCATTCAACCAGCTTAGCCAAGCTATGGTGAGGCCTACAAAATTATATTGGAAGGAAGAAAAGCAAGTGTTGCAGTACCTTAGAGGAACTACCCAATATGGATTATGGTATAGGCGGATAGAGGGAGTGAAATTACAAGGCTTCACTGATGAATATTGGGCAAGGAGTCCAGTCAACATGAAAAGTACATCAGGTGATATCTTCAGTTCTGGGTCCGCAACTATTTCCTGGTACAGTAGGAAGCATAGTTTTGTGGTGCTCAACTCAGCAAAGGTTGAATACATGGCTGCAAGCCAAGCAACATGTGAAGCAATATGGATAAGGAAAATCCTTGTCAAATTATTTAGTCAAGAGATGGATCTGATAGTGATATATTGTGATAATCAGAGTTACATTCATCTCTCTAAGAATCTGATATTTCATGATAGGTCCAAGCACATTGATATCAAGTATCATCATTTGTGGGATGGTGTGTAGAGGAGAATTATGTTACTATAGTACATTCCAATTGAGGATAAATATGCTGACATCTTGACAAAGGAATTTTCAAGAGGTAAATTCGAATTCCACATGTGTAGGATAGGGGTGGTTGAGAATACCTTTCTTTATAAGAGGGATTGTTGAAAAAATGTAGAAAGAAAGGCACAATTTAACTTTAGCCTTATTCAAATCGAGTAAATTGAATTTCCACATCAACAGGACAACTTGGAGGCATTTAACTTGCATGGCATGGATCTCGTCACTAAGTTAGCTCAGTAAATTCAAGTTAGGGGTTTTGGAGTTTAGTTATGCATATGTGATTGCTAAATTTTAGTAATCCAATTCAGTTATTTTCAGCTGTATTCAGTTAAATGACCTCTAACTATTGTTAGAGTTAGTTGAAGGTCAGTGGTGCAGTGATAACAGTGTAACTGAGAGATTTATTAGTTAACTGATCAATCAACCCACAATAGTTAGTGCATGCAAGGAATTTGAGTTCCTCAATTGAAGTGGAGATGACAAGGCAATGTAAAATTATATGTAAGCTTGTTTGAGTATACAAGCGTTACATGCAATCAATGATCGATCCTTAGAAATTGTGTAATCAATTTGGAGGAAATTCTTAAATAATAGGGGATAATTTGGCTAAGTTGATAATTAGGTGAGTTGATATTTGGCTAAGTGTTGGCCATATTTTTTCATTGAGAAGATAGAATAATTATTCTTTTACAAGTTGAGCTCAAAGTTGGATCTAACAATTGCAATAGTTTCTCTATTCATCTGATAAATGCAAAGAAACTTGAGGGGGGTTTTTCTAGTTGGGTTCCCCTAGAAATCACTGTGTATTTGTTTTTTTTCTTATTGCATGTCTATATGTGTTGTTCTAAATTGTGAATTTCATTCTGCACAACAATAGAGTAGAATTTTGTCTCTTGATTTTAGTTTAAATTTCTTGAGAAATTGAAATTCTATCAATTTTCTACACTTCCATACAGACAAGCTTACTTATTATCACATGTTTGAGGTTTCATTTTCCAGCAACTTTATTTCTTAGAGGTAACATCAAGTAAATATGCTCGTCTCTTTCCTTTTCTTTAATGAGCATCTTTTTAAATCCCTTTACTCTCTCGTCACTACATTTTTTAATCACATTATTGATTTATTGCCTATTAGTTCGTGTTTGTTTAACTAAGGTTTTCCAAAGGAAAGCATTAAGGTTTACATTCAAATTTTTATTTCTAGGTATGTAAAACTCGCTTATTTCTCTTCCTTTTTATGTTTCTAATTCAAGATGATTTCTTTGGCATGATGGATACAGGCCCCCATTTGACCAATGTCAGGTTTAGGCCTATATGTTTCTCATTAGAATGTTGAGTATTTTTGTTTACAAGACCTAAAGATTGGGTTTCTATTTATTTCATCTTATGTAGTTGTTATGAAAACAGCTCACAAAAAGATAGAAAAGATAGTTGAACGCCTTAGAATTCAGTCTCTTTGAGGGGGCAACCTCCTTTACATTACACAAATGAACAATTCTTCGATGATACAAATGCAAAGACCTCCTTTCTATATATAGAAGTCTAAGGGGTCATAATATAATCAGAGCTGACATAAGAATAATAATGTAAGGGCACAATAATAACAATAGTGGGCTTCTATGGGGCACAATAATAAAAATATGGGGACTACATGGGCACAAAAATATCATAAGGGGGTTGTACTAATAAAAATAAGGGGTTACACTAGTAGTATAGGGACTGCGTCACTTTCCAATTTTTTCAAATTGCGTTAAAATTTGCTTTTCTCCATTACGTGTCAACAATGCCTCCACAACAACTAAATGTTTAGGTAATGTCTATGTTTCTCTCTAATTTAATTTTTTAGTGGATTAGAATTACAAATTGGCGTAAAATTTCCATTAGCTTTGATTTTTGTTTTTGTTGTGTGGTGCACTCGTTATGTTTGGATTGCATCGATAGGTGTGCACCCTATAAATTTATAGGGTGCACTGCATTTCGGTGCGTGAACATAACACATTGCGATTTTTGCGGTGTGTTTCTTAAATGAAAACACATCAGGAAAGCGATAAATTGTACATCGATGCATTACTCCTAGTGTGTTTATAGTTACAAAACACACCACAAAAATAATATTTAAAAATATAGCTATAGCTCAGTGCGCTGGATAACCTGAACATTCCGTACCGGTTCAAAAAGGTTATATGTACACATCAATGCATAAGTGTGATGCACTACGATGAAAATTTAAATTTGTGAACCAACAATGATGTTTCATACTTATGTGTGCACCAAGAACGGTACAGTTATGTTTGACAGCGCACCGGAGATGGTGCATGACCGTGTTTTGAACGCACCGATGATTTTTGTTTGTTTGTTTTTAATTGAAAGATATGTTTCCATATCTATAAATACATGTTTCATTTAATTAAAAAATGTATTTTGATGTATGAGACTGATCTGAAATGGAGAAGATTAGTAATGATGTGCTAATTCCCCATTCAAAATAAAACCCGAGATGCTTATCATTTGCTTATCAAGTGCTTAAGGATTCACCATTTTTGCTTAATTAATTGATTCCCATGAGAGTTTTTTAAGTAAATGTTATAAACAATTTAACATAAAACATATGTTGTACAACAACAAGATAACATCAAAGAACACCAAAATACAACGCACAATAGAAAGATTTGAAAGGAGTTCACCCCTCCTAGGCTACATCTCCTTGGTCCAGCTTCCAATGCTTGGGCCTCTCTATTATGCTCAAAATTACAACAAAAGTGTGTTTACAATGCTCAAATGCCTCTGAAACCTGTCTCAATGAGTTTAGAATTGCCAAAACTGCTAGAGTTGACTCTTTTTTGCTCCTAATTTGGATAAGAACTGAAGAAGTTATGACCTCTCCTAGTTCTCCCACAATTTTCTCAACAAATTCCCCTTTTCCGGCCACTAACCATCAAATTCGGCCTGAAATCCGCTAACTGGACGAAAATTTCATCGCGCGGTGGGCCATAATATGTCTACACCAACTATCTTTATCGCATATCACAATTGGCGTAAAAAACCGGCGGTCTTATGGTCTTGTGAACAAAATGGGCGATTGTGCGATTTCGATATTGGCAGACTCGACGAGATTATTAACCGGAATGCATAACTTATCGCATTTGGGATCCCATCGCACATCGCAATCGATGGTGAATCAGCGATAATAAAATGCGAGACTCTGCCTTCTGCGAGTTGCGATTACGATATTGCATTGCATCCTGGTACCTGTCGGGGTCGATTCTGTAGCGTTGTTCCCTTCGTTGATCTGCGATTGTGATTTATCGCATCACATCCCTTCTCTGCTCGGGGCTGATTCGATAACACCTTTTTGCCTATCTTTTGCAATTTGCGATATGTGGGGGCCAATGGTGGCCTATCACTTTGCATCTCCTCATTCGCTAAAGGGCTTTGCCACGTCATCCAATCCTGCCATGTGGACAAGTCAAACTTGAACTTTGATTTGCTCTAACTTTTGCATACGAACTCGGATTTGAGTGCCGTTCACAACAATGGATTCAGAATGATGATCTCTTCAATATGAAGCTAAGTTTAGCAAAATTCTGACACTTTGATTTTTGAGCATAATTTTGAGCACAATTTTGAGCCCCTGATTACTCCTCCCCACTGGAAGCCTTTTGGACCCCAAAATATTATATTCAGTGATTGAACATATGATGGTACTATTCCCTCACCTTCTCCTCTTCAATCCATTTGGATTTTGACGGATTTGTACCTTTGAGACCCACTCGAAGATAATCAACATTTCCCCTCTTTGATGACCTCGTTCTTCTGCCAAGTATGGTGTCTTGTTGAAGCTCATCAAGAAATTCTGGAGAAAAATCTTCAATTGATGGAATCTATACACTTTCTCCTTGATCTCCAATCAAAGGAGGCTTAGGCAATCTCAAATTTTCAATATTAACAACGGAATAAATTTGCATATATGAAAGCAAATCAAGCTTGAAAGCATTATTACCAATCTTTTCCATTATTTTAAATGGACCAAAACGAATTGGTTTAAGCTTTTAACCTTCACCTTGAAGCCTTTCCTTGCTAATGTAAAGCCAAAATTCATCACCTACTTGAAAATGATGATCCACACGATGCTTATCATGCCTTGCCTTATACTTGCCTTGACTCTTTTCTAGTTGTTCTTGAGCTGTTTGGTGAATCAACTGAATTTTCTCAATGAAATTCTTTTCTCTGTCTATGTCGCTATGTCCATCTACAACTACATGTTTCTCAAAGATGAAATCCAATGGCGATTTAGGTAAATAACCAAGACATGCCTTAAAAGGCGAAGTTAGAGTAGAAGAGTGTTTTGCTTGGTTGTAATCATGTTGAATATAACGCAATTGTTCATCCCACAACTTAGGATGTTTGCTGCAATATCCTTTTAGCAAATGAATAACTGTCATGTTAATCACTTCAATTTGACAATCTGTTTCTAGATGGAAGGTTGTACTTTTCTTCAACTTGGTGTCCATCAAGTTCCATAAATTTGACAAAAAATTCCCAACAAATCGAGAATCACGATCACTTACAATAGAAGTAGGTAATTCAAAACGAACCCATACATTTAGAAAGAAAAGTTGAGCCATTTGTTCCGCTGTAATTTCTTTTTTACAAGGCATTAATATGCACATCTTGCTGAACCTATCCACAAATACGTACAAATAATCATGGCCTTTTCTTGATAAAGGAAAACCTCCTATAAAATCCATAGAAACACTCCCATGGATGTGAAGGAACTGGAAGTGCTTTCTACAATCCTAGTCTCCTATTACTAGGCTTACTAACTGCACACAATGAACAACCTCTGATAAAACGTGACACACTTTCAAGCATACGAGACCGGTAAAAATACCTCTAAAGATTTGCCACTATTTTACTTACACCGAAATGTCCAGCAATAAGAGAAGTGTGTGTTTCCCTTGTGACATTTACTCTCTCTCCTTGTGGAACAAAAAATTTCCCCAAATTATACAACAGATTATCACATACATGGTAGTCTAATTCCTCAACTTAGTGGCCTTGACTCAAGTTTGAATATACCTCTTGAAAGTCAACATCATGTGCCTATTGTTCAACATAACTTTCGGGCAAAACATAATGATTCTTGAGTAAAATGGCCACATTGACAACTGGTCTAGAAAGCATATCAACAACTCTATTATAAATACCTTTCTTGTACTCGATTACTAAGTGGAATTGTTGTAAGAATCCCATTGAACGAAAGTGCCTTGATTGCTACAATTTTGTTTGAGATTGCAGATATTACAAAGGTGGATGATCACTGTGAATAATGGTTTCTTTTCCCATTAAGTAATGCTTCCATTTCTTCACACTTTGCACCAATGCGTAAATCTCTTTATCATATGTAGGATAGTTAATAACAACACCATTAAAAATCTCAGAATGAAATGAAATGGGCTTACCATGACATAAAAGAACTGCACCCATGGTGTAGCCACTTGCATCTGTTTGTATTTCAAATGGTTGTTTCAAATTCGGCAATGCTAAAACTGGGGCTGAAGTGATCTTTTGTTTTAAAGCATCGAATGTTTTTGTTGTTTGCCTCCCCATTGGAAGACAACCTTCATGCTGGTCAAAGCATGTAGTGGAGCTGCTATGGAAGAGAAATTGGCAATGAACTTCCTCCAGTACTGCGATGATCCCAGAAAACTCCTTACTTTTGTGACTGATTTGGGTATTGGCCAATTCACAATGACTGAAACTTTAGAGGGGTCAATCTTCATCTCACCTCCTCCAACTATGTGGCCCAAATACACTAAGGAATTTTTCCCGAATTCACATTTAGACATCTTCAGAAATAACTGTTATTTTTTCAAGACATCCAACACTTTCCTCACATGCTGGACATGCTCTTCTCGTGATTTGTTGAATATCAAAATATCATCTAAATATACAATTACAAACTCGTCAAGAAAGGATCTTAAAACATCATTCATAAGTCTCATGAATGTAGCTGGAGCGTTGCAAAGACCAAAAGGCATAACCAACCACTCAAACAATCCCAGTTTGGTTTTAAAATCAATCTTCCAAATATCCTTCTCAACTATTCTAACTTGATGATATCCACTTCTCAAGTCTAATTTAGTGAAATATTTTGCATTCTTCAACTGATCTAGCAAATCATCTATTATGGGCATTGGGTATTGATTCTTTATGGTAATTTTATTCAAAGCTCGATAATATACACACATGCACTAGGTTCCATCTTTCTTGGGTACCAAAACAATTGGTGAACAACATGGTGAAGTAGAGGGGAAAATTACACATTTATCTATTCCTAGACTTATTTCTTAATTTCTAAACTTTCCAGAATTGACATTCGATACATACCTATATTTGGAAGTGGAAAATACTGTTGTAGCTGAATTTCATACTGAATTCCCCTTTTTGGTGGCAATCCCTTTAGTTCTTGAAACACATCTCCATATTGATTGACCACATCAACCAATTCAGATTTCAACTTCACATCATAGCCTGCAAAGGATTCACGCTCCATGTCATTCTTCTGCTTGATCATAAGGAGCACAAGATTCTTGCTGGAATTGACCAATCGCTTCATTTTCCCTACGCTTGCTAAAGAGAGATTAAGCTTTCTATGATGGGATCTCACAATATAATCCAATCCAACTTTGAAAAAATGATATATGTTCCCAAATCTATGGAAAATGACTTTCCGTTCATACAGATACGAACTTCCCAACACAATTCCATAAATATCCAGTGACACTACATCTAATTCGACTTCATCAACAAAATTGGCAGTAATAGTAAGCCTGAAAACACATTTCCTTGTGACTTGAAGATTTTCATCCTTGTCTATCCAACCCAACGGATACGGTTTATGATGAGGCACGGTTTCCAGATTCAACTTCTTGACTTTCCTGGGATCCATTGTCAAACAATGTATCAATATTGCTATGTTTGGAAATAACTCTGATATGGAACATATCAATTCTATTTTCTTCATTTGAAGCATTGGTGGAGTTATTTGTTGTGCTGGTGCTTGCCACGACTTCCTCTTTGCTCATTTTTGCCACATATTTTCCTTAAGTGACTGTGGCTGCAACATTTGTTTCATCACCTGAGTCAGAACCCAAGTCTTGTTGTACAACAATGTTTGTCTTATGTTTTCCTTTATTGTTAAATTTCTTCAGTCTTAATTCAGGATGAAGCTTCCAATGATGCACTTCATCATGGCCCTCTTTGGAACAATTCTTGCACATGGATTTCTCCCCTTCTTTCTTAATAGAAGCATTTTTCTTCTGCTTTCCTTTAGATTTCTTTCATTTTTCACCACTCTGGAATGACTTCTTCTTACCTTCTTCTTGAACATATTTCCCACTTTCTTCGAGGTGTGTATCCTGAACACAAACCTCATCAAGATTCATGGGATTGAACATAATAATGGTGTGTCGAAGATAGCTATGAAAATATCCTATGTATTTCAACAAAGTATCTTGTGACTGCAAGCCTACTCCTAGCATAAGAGCTCTTCTCCTAAACTCCTGAGTATACTCTTGCAGATTTTTACCTTTTAAATGTTTGAAATTTTTCCAATTCTTGATAGATTTTTACATATGAGCTAAAGGGTATAATTGTCTTTTTACAGAAGCATTGAAATTAGACTAAGTAATAGAGACCTTACCATGTTTTTTGATCTCATCTTAAGACCTTGCTTCCCACCAAATTAATGATGCACCCTCCATTTTCAATGAAGCCAACTGAATTTTGATATCATCCTCTTGAAAGTTCTGAATTCTACAATACACCTCCAACTGACGAATCCAATTATCAAGCTTCTCTGCATTCACTTTACCATTATACATGGGCAACTCAAATTTAATATCAAGTTTAAGTTGAGGTGATTTTCCAGTTCCTTTTGAAGAAAGATGATGAGTATGAGTAAGGGTTGTATTAGTGGAAAAAAGTGAAGATTGTTGTGAAGAAGAAGATGAATAAGATGGTGGAGAGGGTGGAGGATTGTCTCCATTGCATTTACCTCATTTTCCATTACCTCCTCCTGAAGAGCCTTCTCCTTTGGGAGGTTTGGAACTTTCTCCTTGCAACTTGTTATTCCTCTCTTCATAGAGGACCTTCACCATCTCTGTCATATCAAAGAAAGCCTTTTTGAAGGTCTTCTCATTTTCTGTCATGTTTGTAGGTTCTCCTTCATGAGACACGATCTCCAGAGTCTCAACTACAACTTGAGGCTGAACTAGTGTTGGAGATTGTGGAAACCTTGCTCTTCTTCCCCTTGACCCAACTTCAGGGCTTCCAACCAGCTTTCCTTCACCTATTTTGAGTTGTAACCTTGTTAGCATGACACAAAACTAGCAAACAATAAAATCCTTCTTTCACAAAGCAAATCTAGTAAGCAAAAACCAGTGCTATGATACCAACATGGTCTTAAATGGAGAAGATTAGTAATGTTGTGCTAATTCCCCATTCAGAATAAAACCCAAGATGCTTATCATTTTCCTATCAAGTGCTTAAGGATTCACCATTTTTTCTTAATTAACTGATTCCGATGAGAGTTTCTTATGTAAATGTTATAAACAATTTAACATAAAACATATGCTGAACAACAACAAAATAACAACAAAGAACATCAAAATACAACACACAACACAAAGATTTGATCAGGGGTTCACCCCTCCTAGGCTACGTCTCCTTGGTCCAGCGTCCAATGTTTGGGCCTCTTTATTATGCTCAAAATTACAACAAAAGTGTGTTTACAATGCTCAAATGCGTGTGAAACCTATATCAATGAGTTCAGAATTGCCAAAACAGCTAGGATTGACTCTTTTTTGCACCTAATTTGGATAAGAACTGAAGAAGTTATGACCTATCCTAGTTCTCCCACAATTTGCTCAAAAAATTCCCCTTTTCCGGGTACTAACCATTAAATTCGATCTGAAATATGCTAACTGGGCAAAAAATTCATCGTGTAGTGGGCCATAATATGTCAACACTAACTGTCTTTATCACATATTGCAATCGGTATAAAAACCTGACGGCCTTATGGTCTTGTAAACAAAACAAACGATTGTGCGGTTGCGATATTGGCAGACTTGATGGGATTATTAACCGGAATGCATAACTTATCGCAATCGGGATCCCATCGCACATTACAATCGGCGGTGAATTGAAAATAATAAAATGTGGGACTCTGCCTTCTACGAGTTGCGATTGCGATATCGCATCACAACCTAGTACATGTCGGGGCCGATTTTGTAGTGTTTTCTGCTTTGCCAATTTGCGATTGCGATTTATCGCATCGTATCCCTTCTCTACTCGGGGCCGATTCGGTAACACCTTTCCACCTGTCTTTTTCAATTTGCGATATGCAGGGGCCAATGGCAGCCTACCACTTGGCGCCTCCTCATTCGCTGAAGGGCTTTTCCACGTCATCCAATCTTGCCATGTGGAAAAGTCAAACTTGAACTTTTACTTGCTCTAACTTTTGCATACGAGCTCAGATTTGAGTGTTGTTCACACCATTGGATTCAGAATAAAGGGATCTCCAATCTGAAGCTGAGTTTAAAAAATTTATGACACTTTAATTTTTAAGCATAGTTTTGAGCACCTAATAAGAGGCTTATGTATTTTATATTTCAATCATGTAGCAGAGACATCAGTAGAGGGAGAAATAGCAGGAGAAAGAACAGTAAGCTGACCCAGACAATATGGTCTGAACATAGGAGGCCAGAGAGAGGGAGAGGGATTTATACTTGTATTTAATGTGGTAAAACCAAGTGTCTTGCATAGTCACAAAAATGTCTAAGTTAGAACATCCAGATGTTATTACAAATACACTTGTCATTTTATTTTTAAACACTATTATTAATATTATATGTAATGAAAGGGACAATGACTTATGTTAGGGCCTTATTCAATACATAGACTATTATTAGGATTTTGTTAAAACTTTCATATGTCTTCTATTTTGAATATGACATATTGTGATGTATTTAAATGCAATTTTTTTTAATATGTAAAATTAAAGTTTTTAAATTTATTTGGTGAAAAGATTTGGGAAATAAAAATAATGTGATTTTTTAAAAATGCTTTATTATAATTAGTAGAAATTTTAAAGCTTATACTTATTTTATACCTTGCATGAATTTTACTAATTTTTGAAATACTAATTTAAAAATGTTTAACAATGAACTTATTTGATTCATAAATATTTAATATAGTTTCAAATTTTGATATTTTTTGTAGTAAAATATATTTCCTCTTTAAAATTTAGGTAAATTGTTTTTTTTTTTAATAAAAAATAAGAGTTTTTAATTAATTATTATTATTATTATTTTTCTTGGAAAAAACTGGGCATATTTTTTAATTAATTATTAATTATTATTTATTTTTTCCTTAGAAAAATCCTGGGCAATCAACCCCGAGGGAATATTTTTAAATTAAATCTCGCCAGCCAAACTAGCAGGGCCTAACCCCAAGGGTGTCGAGGAGAATTTTGTGACCTCCTGATCGAGGTACTTAACAACGGGGCCTAGACCAGTTGAGCTAACCCTTAGGGCTTATTAATTAATTAATTAAATATGAAAAATAACTTTTATAAGAAATTTAGTCCCTAAAATTCTGGCCAACATAATATAAACTTCAAAGCTCGTCAAGCTTATAGCTACAATAAAGGATCCATACCTTATGATTGACTATTCAACCCCAAACACAATAATAAGTCAAGAGTCAAATCACTTATAACTAGTCTTAATGAGTCAAAAATCAAATCCCTTATAACTAGTCTTTGTGTTAGATAATTACTTAAAAAAAATGGAAATAAAACCTCAATAAAGTACTTCAAACTAAAAAAATTCAAATATTTTCAAATTCATTAAACAAATCAAAATAATTTATTTGTTAAACTTTACATTAACAACCAATCATATTATAAACCATTAATTGATATTAAAAATAAAAATAATATGACTTTGAATGATGCTTAATAGGTTACTTACTTTCTGAATGGAATGCAAAGACATCACGCAACCTCCTTTCTATAGACATGCAATTTCGTCGAAATTTCCATGATATTAAAAACCAACCGACAGATGTACTACTAAGATTACGAAAAATGCACCCTGAAAATTTGTTGGATGTGAAAACAAAATTGCCTTCTCAGGACTACCACTAAGTGGGACTACCACTCAGTGGAAAAAGTGAGTTGGAAGAAAAAACAATATAATTCAGTTGCTCCAGCGGCAGTGTGGTATGATGATATAAAAAGGAATTGTCTAAGGAGGTGGAGGAATTGTTCTAATGGTTAAAAGAGGTTGGAATCTGGGCAATTTGTTTATTTGTTTAATTTTATTTATTTATTTATTTATTATTATTATTATTTTTTTTTTTTATGAATTGTTTGAATCATATTTTTGATGATGGAAATGGATTCAGCACCATGAAAAACGTCTAGGACACCTAAATTATGATTTTTGACAACTTTTACTTGGATTTACAAAAATCTCTACTGGATTTTTTCAGAATATGGCCGGAATTTCCAATAACTTTCAGGGAAAAAAAACATAATTTTTAGACTACGACATATAAAAATAAGAATGTGGTATGATGATATAAAAATAAGACCACACGCTGATGAAAACTACTGCTAGTGTCGGCCTTTCTGGAATGCAAAATTCGTCTCAGGGTTTTGGGGAAGATAAGCAGGGGAGCGCGTGGCTGCCGAGTTGTGGAGTGCGGCCAACTAGAATCGTTTTCATCCTATGATGGTTTTCCTTCCATTTTTACAGGTGCACCTTCCTATACGACCTCTCCAATCCTCGCCGCATGCCTTTTCAGCGACACGTTTTGATCTGAAATGCCATCCATGCATGCATTTTAGTTTCCATCTGTTTTCTACGAGAAGTTTCTCTGTTTGGCTCTCCTCTGTGCCAAGCTGCTATTTATACAATTTCTGGGTGAGAGGATAGCTTTTTTCTAGTTCTTTCCTTGCCCCACTGTGCGCCCCTGACACAGTGGTGGCTATACTCTTTCCACTTCGTCTCCTCCACGAGAATAGCCACCCCTATCTGTCTTTTTTCGGCTCCTCGTTTGGTGGTGATAACTGTGCCGTGAGTTTCTGTTGCACTCTGCTCTCGGCAACCTCGTGTCTCCAGGTCAGTTGCTCTTTTCATTTATTTCTGGATCATGTTAATATTTATTGTGTTTAGAAAGAATTTTTTTACTGGAACAAACAGAATATGGAGTTTTTACATCGCTTGGATTTACTAGCGTCGTCGCTTTTCATCTTTTTCATGTGCTCATGTTTGGAATGTCTGTGATTATCTTAAGGCAACCTGTTTTTGGCTTATTTGTGGTCTTCAAGTTTGAGCGCAAGAGATGATTTTAAACTGGTTAATAGATTCAGTTTTAAAAATCTAGAATTATATAGTTTTTTCTAAGCCTTGCTCAGATGTTAGAATCAAGATAGGTCCATGGTGGTGCATTTGTGTTCTGTTTTGTTGTTGTGTCGTATGTCCTGAGGAAGCTACGTGAGTTTTTATTTTGGGTGGATTTTCTCTTCTGTTAGGGTAGTTTGTTTCTGTGGGCTTTCCCTTGCCCCCGACTAGTTTTTTTCAGGGTTGGGCTCTATGTGACACCTTTCGCATTGCCCTGGTTTTTCCGGGCTGGGCACTGTGTGCCACCTTCCGAATTGACCTGGTTTTTCCGGGCCTTGCTCTCCTTTTCCGTCCGTCGAATTTCCACCTGTTTTTCTCCCAATGATGTATTGCTGATGTCTTTATCCTTATCATTAATTCTCCTGACTTATATTCGTCCGTATGCAATTACTGGGAGCCGTCATTTTTTGAATATCTCTCCTCTTGATTATACCTTGCTCTCGCTGAGGTCATCAGCTTTAAAGTCTTGGGGGACAGATGGAATTTGCATATCCTATATGACTTTTTGGGATGTGTATCTGTTAATTCTCGAGGCTTCTTTGTCAGCTTCTTTATCAGAATCTTGCTCTCCTTCCTTTCTCTCTCCAGGCATCTTGTTCAGGTGGGTTTTGTCCCTTGTTGTCTGATCCATATCACTGTTTTTGGATTTATGTAGTACTGATGTGATAGAGGTGGTTGGAATATGGATTTGCCGTCCGAATCATCTACCACGGAGGCTATGATTCAGGCTTCCACCTTGGCAGAATCCGGCCATGCAAAATCTCGAATGTCTTCTGACTGGCAGTCCACTCTGGGGGACCTCCTGATTGGGCCATCGGTCCCACAGGTGGACGTGGATGACTATGTCAGGCATAAGGGAGAATCTTCGCGATCTTTCAGTCGTAAAGGAGATGATATCGTTCGGAAGGATCTGGATGTTATGTCTTCTCAGAAAGTCCAGAAGCCGGTCAAGACTGTTCCTCCCCCCACTGCCATAAGAATTGACAGTTCCCACCTTACTAAACGTTTAAAAAGTCTTCAAGAAAACGCCCTGATCAGGCGTTGGCATTTTCCGGAGATGAGTGACGCTCGGATGCGAGGATGGCTTGCGTCCCAGTGGAAGCCGATTATTGGTTATGTTCCTATCATTGCTAGCCTTCTTAAGGAGTGGTATTGTTTCCACTTTTTAACTTCGAGTGATCTGGAAGCCATCCTAAAGCATCAGTGGGTTTTCAACCGAAGTTTCCTGGTTTTGCACAGATGGTATTTGGGGTTTAATCCACTTAGGAATACTCCCTTAAACAACTTAATTTGGGTTAAACTCCCTGGGTTGCCGCTGGAATTATGGTCAAAAGAAACATTGTTTGAGATTGGGAATGCAATTGGTAAGTGTGTTTATGTGGATCCATGGTGTCTTGGAGAGAAGGATAAGAGAGTGGCGTGGGTTCTTATTGATAAACCTTACAGGGGGTCTTCCGGAACATATTGACATTTCCTGGGGGAAGATGAATATCAGGCAGAGGTTGGACTTTTGGGGGATTCCGTTTAGATGTTCGGCATGTCACCACACAGGTCATTTAATTAAGAATTTCCCTCGATGGTTTCTTTATAGACAAAATCGTCGTGGTAAGGTGTCCTCCCCCTTCCTAGACTCGGAGTTTTTTCCTTCGTCAAAGAGCCGGTCCTCCTATGAAACGAAGGACTGTCTGGTATCTTCTCCAGCTGATCCGCTTGGCCATCTTCCGCAATCGGAGCCTCCTGCTCCAGTGGAGCACATATCCCCTTCGATGCCCCCTTTATAGGATGCTCCCTTTTCGATCACTTTCTGGCCCTCTCATCCCATTGAACCGATCTATGATCACGAGGTTCCTAATCCGCCTCCGGTTCCTCCTCCCATTCTTATCAGCAGCAACAAATCTCTCCCCGCTCATTCTTCGCCTGCGCCTAATTTGTCTTGCTCTATGTTGGGAAAAGGAAAGGATGTATTGATTTCTCCCACCCTGGCTAACTCTCCGTCTTCTTCCCTGACTAATTTGATAGGCAGTGACTTGGACTTCTTTCTTTCAAAGAAGTCGAACTAAAAGCTCTTACTATCCATAAACCTGGATCCAAGGTCCCTCCCTTCATTAGTCCCGACTCTGCCAGCAACATTACTGTAAGGAGGAAAAATGGAAGGGGCAGTAGACACTTTCGTGGTAGGGGGGAAAGTGCAGGCAGGGGTATCCATAACTTATCGCTTACTGATGTTCCTATTGTTGATATGACTGACGAGAGGCCTCTTAGAGTGAGTTGGGCCGAGAAGATTCCAAAATGAATTTTATGTTATCCATGAACATTAGGGGGTTGGGGGCGGGGAAGAAATTTCTGGAGTTAAGAGATCTTTTCACCTATGTTAGTCCAAAGATTATCTTGATATAGGAATCAATGCATGCCGCTTCTGTTTCCATTTCCTATTTTAGAAAAATGTTCCCTTCTTGGTATATATCGGCTGTTGATGCTAATGGACTCTCAGGTGGATTAGTTGTTCTTTGGGATCCGGTATGGATCATGGCAAAAACTTACAGGTGCTTGGCGGGAATTTTGATTTCGGATCAAATCCGGGGTCAAAATTTCCCCATAAATATTTTAAATGTTTATGCTCCTGACAGGAATAGAGAGCCGTTCTGGGAGAATATTTTTGTTTCTGAGATTCTTGACATTGAAAATATATTGATTGCAGGGGACCTCAATTTTACTCTAAATATGGATGAAATATGCGGATCAAATCAGAGAAAGGATCCATTAGCAGAAAAACTTAAAAACGAACGGCTGAGTAGAAATTTTGTGGATATCCTCCCAGCTCAGATGTATTCGACTTGGGAAAATGGAAGGTCTAACAAGGCCTACGTCGCGAAACGACTTGATTGTTTTATCCTTCATGTTAGTCTGATTGACAAGATGGGCATGCCCTTTTCATCTATTGAAAAGGTGTTTATTTCCGATCATCGACCGATTGTGTTGGGATGGAAGGAAAAAGGCTTCAGGAAGGGTTATTCCTTCCAATTCAATAGGACTTTTTTGGAGGACCCGACTTTCAATGCTCTCATTAAAAATCTCTGGTGTGAATGGCTACCTTCTAATCCTCGCTTCTTGTTTATGAATTTCAGAGAAAAAAATGGACATTATTAGAAAAGTGGTTAAAGAGTGGCAATTCAAGAAAAGACAATCAAACAGGTTGATCCTACGGAAAATCCAAAAAGAGTTAGATGATGTTTCGGATGCCATGGCATTGAATAGCATATCTTTTCAGAAGTGATGTCACATAAATGATTTACAAAGAGAGAAATCCAAAATTTTAGAACAAGAGGAATTATCTTGGAGGCTGAAGAGTAGGGTCATGTGGTTGAGAGAAGGTGACAAAAACACAAAGTTTTTTCATAGATATGCGAGCGCAAGAAGGGAGAAAAACTCTATTTGGAAAATAAGCGATGGAAAAGGGGGTTTCTTGTATTCTCAAGAGGAAATCTCAAAGGAGGCTATGAGGTTTTTTGAAAATCAATATAAGAGAACAAAAAGCAAGTCCTTTCAAGATATTCTGTGGGGAATTGAGTTGTATCCTCGGATGTTCAATGACGACATTAATGATCAGATCTTTCAACCTATTTCTGAGGAGGAATTGCTGAGAACTTTAAAGGTCTTTAAAAAGGACAAATGTCCTGGCCCGGATGGGTGGTCAATTGAATTATTTTGTCATTTTTTTGACATTATCAAATCTGACTTGCTTAAAATGGTGGAAGCATCCAGAATGTCGGGCATCATTAATCAGAAGACAACATCCACCTATATTTCCCTCATTCATAAAAAAGAAAATGCCTCCTCTTTCTCGGATTTCCGTCCTATTTCTCTGTGTAATATATCATACAAAATTATATCTAAAATTATAGCTGACAGGATCAAAGGAACATTGTCTATTCACTTATCAAAGAATCAGCATGCTTTCTTACAGGGGAGGAACATCTTAGACACGGTTGCTACAACTCAAGAAGGTCTTTCGCCATCCGGGAAAAAAATGCGATGTTGTCATTCTAAAAATTGATCTCTGCAAAGCCTATGATTGTATGGATTGGGCTTTTATTATATGTTTATTAGCAAAGGTGGGATTAAGATCAAACATGATCAACTGGATCATGGCTTGCGTTGAATAGGTAAATTATGTTGTCATTGTCAATGGAATGCCAACGACCTTCTTCCTAGCATCTTGTGGCCTCCACCAGGGCTGTCCTCTGTCTCCTCTTTTATTCATATTGGCCATGAATTCTCTCAGTCTGCACATAAACAAGGTTGTTGATGATAACAGGTGCTCCCCGTTGAAATTATGCAGGAACATTTCTATCTCCCACAATCTTTTTATCGATGATGTTATTTTGTTCGGCATTTTATGCAGACTAACTTGGTTGTGCTACTATGATATTCTTCACAATTTTCAAAAGGCATCAAGCTTACAGGTAAATAGTTCGAAGTCCGTTATTTATGACAGTGATATTAATCAGGAAGAGCTGGCATGGTTGTCGGCTTTGTTTGGTTATGAGTTGCAATCCATTAGCTTGGGTATCAAATACCTGGGTTTTATGTTAAAAGCTCATTGTTACTCAAGATCAGATTGGTTGTGGATCCCCGAGCGATATTTCAAGAAGATATCAGCGTGGGAGTTCAGATGTCTTTCATTGGTTGGGAGAGTTGTATTGGCGCAATCAGTCCTAAATCAGTTGGCAGTGTACTGGGCTCACCTCTATTATCTCCCTGCGAGTATCATCCAATCTATGAATAGGCTCACCACCAATTTCATCTGGGGTGGTCAGATAGGGAAAAGAAAGTATCATCTCTCGAAGCTCTCTTTTATATCCGCTCCAAAAAGCATGGGTGGATGGGGTTTGTTAGACATGCGGTCTTTTGGAAAGGCCCTTCTCTACAAGTCTTTATGGAGGGGAATATATGATCAAGGTATATGGAGTTCTATTATTCAGGAAAAATATCTAGGAAGAAAAAACCTTTCCTTTTGGATCAGAAAAGGATGCATTGGCCCTGCTCATGGATCTGTGATTTGGTTGAGTCTGCCCAAAATTGAGAGAATGTTCCTGAAGAACTTAATATGGCGGTTTTGAATCGGGGGATAGGATTCTGGTTGGAAAAGAATCCTTTCTGTGTGGTAAAGAGGAGATTTGCGTACCAGATCCCTTGTTGAGGTTTTTGCACAGGAGGGGCATTTTCTTTTGGGATGGTCTGATTACCAGATGGCATGGCTCTTTTCCTATCTGGTGTGAGGCTGATAGTCTGAATATGTCGGTTGATATTGCTATATTATGGGATCAAATCAAAACAAAACTCAGGAATGGTGGGATTTTTCGATCATATGATCATGACTACCTCATATGGCGGAACTCGGATGGGATGGGATCCATCAGCGTTCGGGATATATATCGGCATTTGATTTCTGATAGTCGGCAACATTGTATCTCTTCCTTCCCGAGCATATTCTGGAAAACAAGATGCCAGACAAAAATGGTTTACTTTTCTTGGCTGACATTCCATAATAAAAATTTTACATGGGAGAATTTAAAAAAGCGTGGTTGGCTGGGTCCAGGGGTATGTCCCTTGTGCAGATCTGCTGAGGAGGACAACTCTCACCTTTTTTTACATTGTAAGAGCTCTCGTCAAATTTGGTTGCTCTTGGAAAAGTATTATGGGATTCAGTTCAGGCCTCCTTTGTCGATCATGGATGCTTTTATATGGTGTAGTAAGAAAATTGCTTCTTGGAGATCCATATTTATCATTACGTTTTGGTGTATCTGGAGGTGGCGAAATAATTATATTTTCAATAATAAAAGAACTCCGTTGCTGGATATTTTCTTCATCATATGTGCACTATATGAGGATATTCCGCTTTCCTCCCCTATGATAAAGGTGACTCAGGATATAAAATCCCAAAAGGTGCCTTCCTCTCTGCTCATGGCTTTTTTTGATGGGGCTGAACAGAATGGTGTTTGTGGCCATGGTTTTCATATAGTGGCTGACGAAGACAGTTCATTCTCCATTCATTGGAACGGGGGGAGGGGTACAAACATGATGGCCGAGGTGATGGCTCTCGCTGGCCTCATGATTTTTTGTCTTTTTTTAGATCTTCAAGATGTCTCAATATATGGCGACTCTCAAGTACTGGTGGATTTTGTTGCTAGAAAAAATACTATCTCCAAGGCTCATCTTGCTGGCTGGCTCGAACGGATCAGGTTTTTATGGACCTCCTTAATTGGTGGTTCTATAAATTACATTCGCAGGGAGAAAAATCAAGAAGTTGATCGTCTTTTAAAAAAAGGCCTTCATGATGATCCGGGTTTGTGGCATTTACAGGTTTCCTCCGATGGAAAATGTTTCTTCATACAAGACTTTTTCCCTCCCAACTTCTAGTTTCTTTGTTCATATTTTCTCTTTGTTTTTACTACTGCGCTATTAAAGATACAAGTGGCTATGATCTATATGCTATATGTTTTTTGGTTTTGAACATGTATCACCGCATCTCTATGATCTTTTTTGGATTTGCAGATAGTATATTCTCTTTATCCTTTCGGATGGAGGTCCTTTTCTCTGATCTAGTTTTTGTATTTGGTCATAATCCGACATATGTCGTTTTCTTTGTGCTTATACTGCTCTATCGTCCAGGTTTTTCACATGCCTGATCTAGATATATCGGTATATATGTTTTTCTCTCATTGATGAACAGTTGCTATGTCACAGGAACATATGTTATATCCTGGCTAAATGTACCATGCTGACTCTTTTATATCTCTTATATAAATAATATTATGCTTTTTCTGCCCTGAAGAAAACTACTGCTAGTGTCAGTATATCAACGACGTAAACATCATTGCATAATAAAACTCAAGGAGAGAGAATCAGTAAAAAAATAGAATTTAAATATTAAAAACAATAAATTATTTTCAGTTTGTAATGTGGATTTGGCATATTGTTTAATATTTAGTCAATAATGGATTAATTCGGTGGTTAATGTTACTGAATAAAGCTAATAAATAAAAGCTTCTTACGTCCAAATGATCCTAGTTATCATTCAACTTCACTTAATTTTTATTTTCCAATTTAAATTATATATTTATAATATTGATTTTAAATTATCGTTTTATTAAATTATTGATTAAAAATTTAATTTTTTTATATCGTTAAATTTTTTAAATAATTTAAAAACTAAAACTAAAATGTTTATAGATAATTTTAAAAGTATTTTTATCTTTTATTTAATTGTTTTTTTTATTGATAAGTGGGTGAACCCTGAAAATCACGCTTACCCTGTGGCTAAGAGGCCACGACTTAGGGGCATCTAAGCCGTCAAAGTCACTCGGGGATGGCACCAGGCCTGAGCTGCACCACCAGAAACCATGCTGGATTTTTGGTATCGGCGAGACTAGAACCGGTGACCTTTGCTTACGGAGCGCCTTAACAGCGCGCTCCTTCACCCACTGTTCTAAATCTCTTTGATCTATCTTTTATTTAATTGTTATATACAATTATTTTTTTATATTAAAATATTATTATTGTTATAACATGTTAAAAACAAAATAAAGTAAAAATAAATCTAAAATTGAGTTTATATTTGGTGGTGGTGAGAAATGATTAGAATTCTCTCATGTATGTTCCATTCCCACAAGTAAACTATGATATATTGAAAATGAACATGTACCCAACTCCAAAATGTGTAATGCCATGATTATACATGTCTCTTGTTATAAGTATGAATTAATATTAAGCCAATTGTACAGGACTCTACCACTTCCATTATTCTTTGGACTTAATAAATTTTGAAATCTAAGGTCTTCAATAAAAATTACTTCACATTTCGCCTCCTCCATCCTCTCATCATTATTTTATTCTTTATGATCATAAATTGTTCTATTTAAATAACCATCCTTTATATTTTTCATGATATTCTAATAAATTTTACCACCTTCCAATATCGTCAAGACTAAATAAATTTTGAAATCGAGATGATCTAGAATTTTTATCAACACTTACCTCCATAATTCTTTTCCTCAATCTTTACTGCTTTATTTAATTAACCATGTTTTTCATACCTCCACAATTCTCCTACTATATCTTTACTACTCTATTTAACTAACCATGTTTTTCATAATGATCTAATAAATTCTTAAAACAACATAATTAACATAAAATCAACCTATCATATAACCAATGTCCTCTTAAATAAACACATGATCTCTCCTATACAACCCATTCCCTATCTCCAATATTATATTTTTCATAATTATCTAATAAATTTTTAAAATAACATAATTAACATATCATAACTTATCCTCTTAAATAAATAAATGATCTCTCCTATACAACCCATTCCCATCTCTATCTCACAACCACATTCTTAGCTCATACTTACTATATAAAATATCCATTTTCAAATTAAAAAACCCTGGCACCAATCAATAATAAGCCTTGGTTGTTTCTTAGATGAACAAGTTCTTACATTGCCCACTGCGAAAAGACAATTTAGAGAATAAAGAAAGATTAGGTATTAGCTTTATTCCCACTTAGGGAAGAACGATGTTATATATAAAAATTATATTCCGATGGTCTAAATAAATTTTAATTAAAAAAATATTTTAAAAATATTTATTTATTTAAAGTTAGATATCTTTCATAGTCTTTACGTTGAAATAAAAAAGTTTCCTTTACTAATTAACCTAACAAATAAGTGAAAAGAGCACCACTAGAGGCTTTTTAATCCATGCCCTTTTTAAACAAGTGGAATGAATAGCCCTAAAAGCTCTTTAATCCATGCTTGGCCTTTTTAAAATAAAGCATCACTTTTTTACACAATTTTTCAATCCATGCTGGGCATTTTTAACAAATGAAATGAGCACTACTAAAGGCTTTTTAATTTTTTCAACAAGGGAAATAAACAACACTAAATTAAATTTTTTATTTTTCTATGTAAGGCTAATTCTATTAATAAAAATAAAAAATAAAATTATATAGAGGCCTCGCCTCAACCGCTGTTGCTAGAGTTCATCAAATAAGGTCTAAACTGCCCCAAATTGTGGAAGCTAGTTTGACATGGCAAACGACCAATCATATATCCCGAGACTGTCACCAAAGGAAATCCATACATAGGACTCGGATCCATAGTTTGAAGCAAAACCCCGAAAAATATTCAACACAGCACCACCAAAAGCGACAACAAAATGACAGACCCATTGGTCAATCATACAAACAGCAAAAACAAATATTATCAAATAATATTTAGAATACCATCAGGTCTGCATCATCGCATCGCACAGATGAAGGTGTATAGGCTCCGCCCTTTGGATTTTGCTGATGCAATATTGTGGTGCAATCCGATCGCAATCACATATTGTTATATGTTAAGGCGTCGCCCCTTGGTTTCCGCCGATGCGATATTGCGATGCGATCTGATCGCAATCGCATATTGCTATAAGTAAAGGCTCTGCCCCTTGGTTTCCACCGATGCAATCTGATCACAATCGCATATTGCTATATGTAAAGGCTCCTCCCCTTGGTTTCCGCCGATACGATATTGCGATGTGATCCAATCGCAATTGCATATTGCTATAAGTAAAGGCTCCACCCATTGGTTTCCGCTGATGTGATATTGCGATGTGATCTGATCACAATCGCATATTGCTATATGTAAAGGCCTTGCCCTTTGGTCTCCCCATTCTGTGATCGCCGAAGGTGCGTTGGGTGGCCATTAATGTTCTTGGAGATCATCCGCCTTCAAGTGCGCTTCTTCCTCCTGAGCCATTCATTCTTTACCAATTCCTGATATTCCACCATCTGTTGTTCAGTGGCTAGAGTAGAGAATGTACTTGTATGGATATATTTTTCGCTTTCCACTCCTATATTTGCCAATAGGTCAGCTACTTTGTTTCCCTCCTGGCATATGTGCTTGAGATTGATCGCTTTGTGGGAGGAGAGCCAAATTTCGATAAGTTTTAGTTGACTCTCCATTCTCCAGCTGAGCATACTTGAGGTTGTTCCCTGTAGCATTTTGGTGACCATATTTATGAGAATTTGTGAATCTCCCTCTAACAGGGTAGCACGGACCACATAATAAGACAGGGAACGGACCATCTAAGGATCTCTATAGGCATTTGATCTCTTTGAGAACCCATTTGGGTGCTGCTAGGATCGAGAAGAGATACAGATGCATGGATTGCAGAACCGCCTTGATTAACGCAAGGCGACTGGCCATATTGAGAGCCCTATGAGTCCAGGAAGATAATCGAGCCTCCAGTTTTTCTAAGAGCATTCTCCAGGAGGAGTGTGTCATAGCTGAGTCAGTCATAGGAGCGCCAAGATACTTGGAAGGGAGAATAGCAATTGAGAATCCAAGAATATGGGCTATAGAAGCTTGGGTGACAGCGGGGGTATGAAAAAAGAAGATTTGAGATTTGGCCTTGTTTATCTTTGCACCAGAGGCCTCCGAAAAGTCCGTCAATAGTGAATTGAATTATCGAGCTTCCTGGACTGAAGGGTGACCAAAAAACATATTGTCATCCACAAATTGCTGATGAGTGAAGGCTGGAGTGTTAGGAAATGACAGGCCTCTTAGTTTCTGGGAAAATAGAGCAGCTTTAACGCCGCGGCCAAGACCTTCCGCCATTAACACAAAGAGGAAGGGGGAAAGAGGGTCCCCCTGTTTGATACCCCGGGAAGGCTGGAAAGGTGATGAGGGGATACCATTGATAAATATTGAGAAAAAAGAGGAGGAGATGAGACTCATGACCCAGCGAATCCAAGTTGGGGAGAAACCAAAGGCAAATAGGGTCTTTTGAATATACATCCAACTTAAACTGTCAAAGGCTTTTGAGAGGTCGATTTTAAGTAGCATACCTGATTTCTTGGAGTGCTTCAGGGAGTGGATGATTTCGTGAGTGAGGATTATTCCATTCGTAATCTGCCTACCTTCTACATATCCTGACTGCTCCGACGAAATGAGAAGTGATAGCAGCAATTTGAGTCTTGATGCTACAATTTTGAAAACTATCTTGTAGATGACGTTGTGCAGGGAAATGGGCCGAAATTTGTGAGGGGTGTTAGAATGAGCTTCCTTTGGGATAAGGGCTATGAATGTGGCATTCATAGCCGGAAGCATCCACCTCATGGTTCTTGATTCCTCAACAATCTGCCAGACTTCCAATTTAATTAGCTCCCAGAAATTATGGAAAAAGTTGGAGGTAAATCCATCTGGCCCCGAAGCCTTGCCTTCTTTTAGTTGATGAACTGCATTTTCCACTTCCTGTAAGTCGATCGGCCTGAGTAAGAGCTGGTTGTGCTCTTCTGTGACGAGTTTGGGGATGTTCTCTGTGATTTTTCCTATAGCTTGCATTCTGTCGACCTGTGGTTCTTGATGAGCTTGCTTAAAGTGGCTGAGAAGTTCGAGCTCGATTTCTTCATGTTTTTCCACTTTTACCCCCTGCTCATTTTGGATGTGAGTAATATTGTTATTCATTCGGCTTTGAATAGTGGAACGGTGAAAAAATTTTGTATTTTTTTCCCCTTCCTTTAGCCACCTGATTCTCGATTTTTGCCTCTAGAGCATTTCTTCTTGTTTGGCTCTCTCTGAGATCTGAGTTTCAAGAGACTTTTCCTGTTCCAAAAGTTCCTCTGATCTTCCCTTTGTGATGATTCGTTGCTGCAACTGTTTCATATCTTGATCTAGAGCAGTCTGAGCATGGAAAATGTTACCAAACGAAGAATGGTTCCATTGTTTTATTTTACTCTTGAGGTATTTAAGCTTCTGCTGAAATTTGAACATGCTTGTACCATTTGGTGAAGAGAAGCTGATCCATTCCGAATTTACCAGATTGACAAAATCCGGATGTGTCATCCAAAAAGCCTCGGAGCGAAACGACGTGCGGGTAGCATTACCTGGTGGAGACCATTGGAGAGAAAGTGGCCAATGGTATGAGCTTGTCAGCGACAGGATTGAAGCTAAAAGGTATCCCCCTAAGTGGATTGCGTTGTCAGAGATTAGGAATCTGTCCAGGCGAGACGCAATTTGGTGCGATCCAGCTCTTTTGTTATTCCAGGTAGAAAGGCCATTATTAAATGGCATGTCAATAATCTAATTGCTTTGAATGTATTCTTTTAGATTGTTACTTTCCTTGTCTAGTTTACTCCTTCCTCCTCACTTTTCTTCCATCTTGGTTATCATGTTGAAGTTACCCCCAGTGATCCAGAGCGGATGATACCTATCAGTATTGATTGAGGAAAGGGTATTTAGAAGTTATACCTTATGCATAGCTTCCTGGGGAAAATATAAATTGGTTATGTGACCATGTATATTGGTTCCTGTAAATTTGTTGAAAGTAGCTTGAAGGAAATGCTTGTTTGCATGAATGTTGTTGAGCTCGATGGTGCGTGCATCCCAGATGATTGCCAAGCCTCCTGACGTGCCAGAAGCATCTACTGTTGTTGCTATACTACCCAGCCAGAATTTTGTAGCAATTCGGTCTAGAGAGATGGAGTTGCATTTAGTTTCCTGTAGAAAGAGAATTTGGGGTTTCTCTTGCTTTATCATGTTCTTAATCAGTCTGCATTTCCTAGGGCTATTGAGCCCCCTGATGTTCCATGAGATAAGCTTCATGATGGAAGGTTGGAGAGAGAGTTGTAACACTTTGTGAGCTTGGAGTACCTACTTGACTCCACTAGCATTTCCCCAATGTGTATGGTGCGTTGAAGATTCGTTTTCCTCCCTCTCTTTTTGTTATCTTTGATTATGCTTTTCCCATCCCAAAGACCTCTAGCTTGAATACCTAGGGATTTTTTCTTTTGCGCTCTGGAGAGAATTACTTCCATATTCTCCAACTATCGCTCTGGGATTGTATCATAATTTTTTGTTTTGCATGCCTGCTCTAGACCAAGAATGTCCAAATCCCCAATGTCTATGCTTTCTGGTTCTTCATCCATATGTTGTGTGTCACTTATGTCTTCTGTTGTTTCTGTTGCCCTGGAGAGGTCAAGTTGCGAGTTGTCTACCTCCATTATGTGCGAGTACCAGGTTGGGACTATGCGCATGGCCGTGGAGGAAGGATCTGTTGGTAATGGTTCTTTTGGGAATTTTTTGGGATCAGAATGTGCAGGTTGTTTATTCATCATGGGATCCTTCTCAGATGGGACAAGGGGCTCAGGGTTGTGTACTTCTTGTCGGGCTAGCACTTCAAAACTGTTGCTCGTAGAGGGTTTTGATGAATTGGCTTGAGGCTTCTTAGGGATTGTAGCAGGTTTCTTGTGATTTTTCCTACGATTGGCAACTTTAGTGAAGCCAGTTAGATCCGGCTCCTCAGAGGTAGTGGTATTCGAGGGTTTCTGGTTTAGAGGACAGTCTCGAAACAGGTGACCCAGTGCATGGCATCTCCTGCATCTGAATGGCACATGTTCATAATCAATTAACTGAACCCATTCAACATCATCATGAAAAATACTTACTGCATCTGGAAGTGCCTTGCTAAGGTGCATATAAACGCAAATGCGGGTGAAGGAGGTATATCTTCAGAGTTTTGTTTCCTCTGCCGTTTTGACAAAATCACCGAGACCGTTTCCTATGGTTTGTAATGTCTCTTCGTCCCAGTATTCCATTGGGAGTGAGTAGAGATGGATCCAGACTGGCGCCCAGCGGAGATCTTCTTTGTCTAGATTAAAGCACTCCACCCATCCCCTCAAATATAGGCCACCTATGTTGAAAAAATAAGGGCCGCCATCTAGTACTATGTTTTGGTCCTCCAAGCAATTAAAGATGGCCGTGAAGAACCCTTTAGGTCCTAGCTGCAGTGTTATGTGTCCTTTCGGCTTCCACTTCGCTACTATCCAGCTATGCAACGCTTTCTCTATTGGCCACATACCTATGAATTTGCCTATCAATGCATGATTGCTCATGTACTGGATCTGAGCATTGATCTGATGACTTAGGAGCTCTATTTTCGGGCGTTCAACAGCGACCGGTTTATAGGTATTTGAGGTGACCTGGGGGTTCTCCCTGTCGTTCGCCTTGGCATCTTGTGGATCTATATTCTCTCTGTCTCCATTTTGATCAGCTGAGCTAGTTCCTTCCTCACGCCTCTGAGGAGAATCTTTTGCGTTGGGGGGAGGCGCAGCGTCCTCCCCTTAGGGGGTATTCATGTTGCTCACGCTGCTTCTTGTCGTGTGCTGCCTTTCATATTGTTGGTGGTATGTCAGTATTGCAGAAGTCTGCTCAAATTTGCCGTTGCAGGATTTACAAAAACCCTAAGTCGCCATTCCCTCAGACCTCCCCTATAAGCATGTGATATTATCTATGATGTGCCTATACATAAGTTTCATGCTCAACAACCCTAAATTAATTAATTTAAATACTATAATGTATATATATTTTGAATATATATTATATTAATTAATATAAGTTGAATGTAAAACATTTTTTAATTATTATAAATTATTTAGGTCAATGTATATAGTTATATTAGAATTTATACGTGATCTAAATAATTTTTATAATTAATTTTTTTTTACATTCCCATTATATTTTAATTAATATTATATATATATATATGTTTAAATATATTAATTTAAATTAATGCAATTTAAATTAATATTAAAACATTTAACTCATATTTAAATTAGTACATTTAAATTAATATTTTTATATATAATTTTACTTATTTTAAATTGATTTCATATTGTTGGCTATTTTTTATTGCTGGATCTTTCTATTATATTATACATTTTTTATTTTCTTTTTCTGGATCTTTGTCTTGATGATGAGCCTTGGTTTAGACTGGAAACCTCAAAGACAAAAATGTCTAACGATTTCAAGATCATCACCACAGAAATATGCAAACACTATCTTTATTAGAATTTAGACTTCTGTGATTCATATCTTAGTTGCAGTAATTTTTTCAAAGAAGATCACACCAAAATTCATTTGTTGACGCGTTTCAGACCATTAGTGTGGTTCATCATCAGGACAAGATGGAGAATCTGAGCATGGTATCAGATTAAATAAGGATAACGATGTAGAGAATTAATATTTGAGTGTTAGAATCTAATAATTAGTTTTGACTAGAAATTATTATTTATTAATAAAAATATTTTAATTTTATATAATGATAGTAACTATTGATCAAGAATTTGATTTTTTTTAATATTAAATTATAATTCGTAATTAAATAAAAATAGTTAAAATAAAATAGATTAATATGTTGGTCATACTTAAATGATACATTAAAGTCAAAATAGGATAAACAAAAAATCAAATAAATAGGTAAATATTTAATTTTTAATAAATAAATAATTTAATTTTCAATAAATAGATAAATCAATATTTTATTTATTTATTTGATGATGATGATGATGGTGGTTAAAGCCCACTGAGACCAAACTTTGGTCCATCGGACCTAAAGAAACGAATTATTTAGTTTGATTTAAGATTTTATTCTTATGCTCAAAAAGCTTGGAGAGAAGCCTCCCGAGCTCACTGTAATTCTTGACAACGTAAAAGGCTAGGAAGGTCAGTATTGCAACAAAGATTTTGAAACTGAGATCTAATGTGGTTGTACGCGAGGCACTCTAAGAGGAAGTGATTTTCATCCTCGATGTTCGTATTCTCACAGAGATGGGAGAACCTTTCCATCTGTGGTGTTTTAGGAACTGCCAAACGACCCATTTCACTGTGGAGCTCATGGGAGTTAGTTCTAATCTTTGCTATATTAATTTTCTTCTTTGAGCTAGATAAAATAGAGAGATACTTTTGATATTCTAGAGTGGGGTTGATGACCTCCTTATAATATCTTAATTTTCTTTTAGCTGCTAAATCTTTCTCACGCGACATTTTTTCTTTGAACTTAGAAGCAACAATATTTTTAATGTTATTAATGTTTTGCAATGCAACACTTTGGTCAGTCTCCTAATGGTTTAACCAAATTGTGTTTGGACTAATTAAATAAAATTTAGCTATAGAGAAATAGACTTATGACTAAATTCAAATTTTATTTATTTATTCAAGTTTTATTTATTTCTTTGTTTATTTATTCAAGTTTTGAATAAAAATAAATATGATTTGACTAAATAAATTTATAATAAATATTAAGATAAAATACATACATAAATAAATAAATAAATATTTCATTTAGGTTTGACTAAGTGGATGAATAAATATTTAGTTTTGACTAAATATTTTATTCAACTTTTGACTAAAACATTTAAATAAATATAGAAAAAATTAAATGACTAATAAATGTAAATATACTAAGCAAATAAGAATTATTAAAAGAATTTACGAATACATATATATCAAAAAATAAATCAAGATTGTAGGAAAAGACAAACAATAGAAAGAAAAAAGAAAAAGACATACAATAAAAGGTATAAAAGGGAAGGAAGTCAAAAGAATAAGAAGTTTAGAGAGGGTAATACTAAGAATAACTAAAGATGACTAAAATAAGATAAGAGAAAATGCAAAACTCAAAGCTATAAAAGTTATAAAAATAAAATAAAACAAATAAGAAAGGATGAAAACTAGAAATGAATGAAATTAAAAAAGAAAGAAATAGAATATAGAAAAATACTAAAAATAGAAATAGAATTCGATATATAAAAAGACGTAATTTTATTATTATTAAATATACAAATATTTAAAGATAAAAACAAAAACATAAAGAGGAAAGGGCTGGGACCCAACATCTTATAATTTTCCACCTATCATCTCTATTTAGATGGTTCGAAACACTTGGACAAATGCATTTTGATGTGATCTTCTTCGAAAAAATTCTTGCAACTACCTTTATTGTCATTATTTCCTTTAGTCACATGATAATTTTTAGGGAGCCTTTAATATATGGTCTACATGAACCTATCCACCATCTTTGATTTCATCTACTCCATCTTTTGATCCATCTTCTATTTTATTTTCCTTTGTGAGTTTACCAAATCAACATTTATTACTCACTTATCACTCAATTCCTTAAATTGTTTTTCCAAATTAAACAACTAATTATGTGTGCCTTCACTTTCTTCATGAGTCATGATTGAACTCTCTGTAAATTTAATTGGTGTAGAATTTTTACATTACTCTTTGATATATCGGCCAACAATAACACACACTTTTAAATTTATCACACTTTTTTATCACCCCCAAAAATATCTTAATCAAAGGTTATGGTAAATTCAAGGTAACATACCTTTTAAGACCCTAATTTGGAGATGTCGTATGTTGGTATGTGTTATAATTTTTCCACGATAACTCTCACGTGTTGTATATTGTGTCAAGCACAACAGGGGGTCACAAGGAGTTAGTGCCCCCAAAAATGTTTGTTGGGTGATTTTTTGTGTCTGTTTTTAGTACATAAATTTTAATTTTAGGGGTTTTGTGCTGCAAAGTGGTTTAACTCATAGTTTTGTAGTTTTAATTGGTCAGAGAATTACAATTGTATTTTAATCTAGGGTAGATCGATTAGTAGTTTAAGGATGCCTATATATATATAAGGTATTATAATATTGTAAAGATGGATATATTGAAAAAAAAAAATCTAGTTTTCCAAGTTTGAGTTTCTAGGGTAAAATCTTTTTTTTCTTTTCTTTTGTAAGACTAAAGGATTTAGATTATATTACTTCAAGAAAAAATTAAAGTACAATATAGATGGAGTGATTTGATTTGCTACTAGGGAGGCCAATCCAATAACACAAAATAAAATTTTTCATATTGTCCATATTGTTTTTGACTTGAAGGTATGACATTTTAAACCATACACAAGGATTTACATAGACAAAATTACATAGGCCAGAAAGCCAAAATACATTCTGAAACATTTAGAAGAACAGAGACTGAACATAGAGGGCTTTCATTTTGCCTGAAGTTGCGCAAGAGATGTCAGTTTGAAGGGTGTTGAGCATGAGATGGAGGGTGTGGCTAACTGAGGCTGAGTGGTGGCCATAATCTCCTTGAGATATTCATCCTTGTCATTAATATTATTCTCCATGTTGTCCATTATGTCTAAGAGATTTGAGATGCAGTTGAGATCTTGTTGGGTGTTAGCCCCGTCGGTGATAACTCGAGCCATTTATATGTTAGTACAAGTTGATATTCTTCATGTAAGTAGAGATATGCACCCTGGTGGAGTTTCTAGTATCGAGAATCCAATCTTGAGTTTCATTCTCCAACCCTATTTGTGAGAAACCAATCCATGAGCATGTTTATATGCCAGTACAGGTTGATATTCTTCATGTATGTAGAGGTCTACACCTTGGTGGAGTTTCTAGTATCGGGAATCCAATCCTGCGTTTCACACTCCACATGGTGATCTGGTATAAATTATTTGGCATGGCGAACTTTCTCTTTGATGTTAGTGATGGCTTGCTACATGGCCTCGGGAATGAGACATTGATAATGATCCCTGGTAGCTCTGGAAGAATTCTGAGCACAAGAGGCATGTAGAGTGGGTGAGGTAGGAGATAGGGGCTAAGTCGATCTACCACGATGTCGAGTCGCAATGGAGGGAGTTATGCAACGTCAAACCATTTTTGTTAGAGAAGTAGGGGGGTGAAATATGGTTGTTGATAAGAGAGAGTAGATTGTATGTAAGAATAGACCAGATAGAGGCTAACTCTTCCCACTAAAATTAGGGGGAGAGGATTAAAATTGTGAGGAGGCGGAGGTGAGGAAACCTGTGACAAAAACCACGCTGAGTAAGGGGACAGAGAAGTGGGAGCCACAATTCCAAACCAGAGCAAGAAGAGAGGTTAGGAAAAAGAGCCAATCTTGGAATGTGTTGCAGGGAGAGTGAAGAAGGAGACCAAACCTGATTGAAAAAGATCCATATAGAGGAGAGACAAAAATTATAACTAAAATTTGAGATCCTAAGGGGTTGATGGTGAGCATGAATGTTAGTGATTGCATGGCGCTTTCTAGCAGTAATCATCAATAAAGTGTTGCAAGAGCCTAGGAGCTGATGCCATGTTTTAAAGGCTACCAGAACTAGTTGTAATTTTCAATGAAAGATTCAACAAGAAATCCTCCACTTCTTAAAATGATGGTTGTGTACTTTCTTGCTTAGATCCATGAATGTGTGCTCAAATCAATGAGTGTGAACTCTATGAAGCCATAGATAGTCCACCTCCTCTTGCATGAATGCTTTAGATACCTTAAATGTGATCTTGTGATGAAAAAGGGATGGTGGTGACATATATACCATGTAAGCTGCCATATGTGGGAACCCTACCTCCTTCTCATGTGATGATTACAAGTCATCCAGTTGGACATCATTTTGATTCACACTCACCGTGGGGAGGTAAAATATCTATGTAATATATGTATTTGCCATTGAAAATTTTATGTTTTGTTAAGAGTCAATTTGCAACAATTAATTGTATGTTGTTAATAAAACCTACATCCTATTGGTTGACATTTATGTTGATGTATGTCTACAATTTCAACCCCTTTTAGGTCTAAAATTTTGGCTTGTAGTATCATGTTTGCCCCTTTAGAAGAGTAAACTTGTACAGGTTACCACTTACTAATTTTTATGATATGCTCTTGAAATTTGGACCTAAGACACTATGGATGATACTCTTTCCAATGAAGCTAGGTGTAGTCAATTTTGATATTTCTATAATCAAATATCACTATTTTACTAGGAACACTTATTCAAGACTAGTAACACAACCCTAACTTTCATAAGTTGTAACTTGAAAAGTATATCGAATTTGAATTTGAATTTTTTTTTATTGACAGTAATTTTCTAATTCTCTTCATTGAAATGAAAATTCGATAGTTTGAAACAAAAAGGTTATAGTGAAAATGTAGGATGATTCATTTTGAAGGAGTAAAGGATTGTATTCCCTGAAATCAAATGTTATTAACCAAATTCTCTAGATAGCATAAAAATAGAAAGAAGAAGTAACTCCATCTCTATACAATGATAAAGAGTTAATGAATAAGAAATCACTTCAAGGGGGGAAAATCCCTTTACAATATATTTAATACACAAGATAAGATGTAATACAAATGAATCTCCTTCATTATACATAAGAAATAAAGTGAGCATAATGTAACCTACCATTAAGTCTAACCAATATACTAATAATGAGTAATGATTATGACCTTAACATCCACCAACTTCTAGTTTTATGGAGATTTAATTATTATTTAATTATTTTTTATTATTTATTTATTTATTTTTATTTTTAAGAAAGAAAAAAACACTGAAACTTCTATTAAAATTTTACATTTTCATAATCTAGTACAAGGACTGTGACCATAATGGGAATATGTATTTATAAGACAGAAACAAAAAATATGCCATTATACCAACCAAAAAGAAATACCATGTCCATAGAATGCTAAAAAAGAACATATTTATGACGATAATCCCATTGACCACATAGTCATAAACAAAATACTTGTAGCTCAGGACAAAAAAAAAAATATCTGGCCAGTCTACGCATCTTGTGATAAAGGATGAGAAAACAATATGCAACATTTGATTAGGAAAAACATTGACATGTAGAAGCCGAAAAACCAATGGAGATAGACTAAATCCTGGAGTACCAATTAAGGCACATCAAAGCATCCATCCAACATATGTTTTCCAACCACAAATAAATTGTAATAGATTGAACCAGGAACATTGAGAAAACCCTTTTTGGAGAGATGACCCACAACCTATTTGCGCTCCCTAAAAACATGTGAGAAGGAAATATGTTCAAAATATAGTTTCAAATGTAAGATGTGATTCAACCAGACTAACAAAGAAGGATTGGATATAATAGATCGCCCAACCACCACATCAAGAATAGATTTTGATTCCCCATATACCGAGAGGGAATGGATTTGAATCCCCCTGGCTAAAATCATTAGTCCCAAAAGCACCATTAACTCCACCTTTTGGTTTGTTCCAATCCCACCAAACCAAGAAAAGTAAAAAGGAATATGGAGATGTAATCATAGCTAGACCCCACATCCACATCTTCTATCCTGTGCCACTCCATCAAAGAAACCAATAGGGAATAATAATTGTAAAGGATAAGGTAGGGTCTTTTGATGACAATCAGGCCTCCCAGAGACCCCCTTATCAGATAACCAAATCATGATTTTTAAGAAAATATGAAAAATCGAAGGAGGCTTATCCTAAAAAATGGCCCGGTTTCTAGCCTTCCAGATATCCCAACACGTATAATTGGGTTAGGTCATAGGAGAGTGCGAGAGTAGGGTTTCTCTCTATCACTAGGGCTTCTGAGCATCCGGCTCGGTTCAACCATGACAAAGGTGTGGGTGGGGGGGGTGGGCTGACGCCCCCTCCTTTCGGGACATGGTGACAAGTAAAGGAAGGGAACTTGACGAGTCATTCTTCACCAAGATTATGACTTACAATGCCTTCCAATCATCCAGAAAATCCAGAGCAACCGTATTGGGTAAAAAGGCATCAAAAAATTCCCCAAATGGAACCTTGACTTCACAGTGCATAATGGAGTTTAGAGTTGACTCATCTATCGTAGAAGAAATTCAGAGGCCTCGAAAAAGGACCAACAAAAAATGAAAACCCAAGGTGAAAAAAATAATAGTGTTGGAGATTCAAGACCCAGAAATTGCAGCCTATAGAGACTTCTGCAGGAGCATTCCATCATCTGTAAGTTCATGTGGATTTAACCCACATAAAAAGTAGTGAATTGGTGGGATAAAAAAAATGGCACCCAAAAGGAGAGATACAACTGTAGTTAGGATTTAAAGGCTTCTTCGCAGTCATATTCAATCTCTTGGAAGAGAAAGACCGTATTTTCATGGGACACCCATATTTCTTCAATTCAGTAGGTCTTTACATGAGGTATTGGAAGGAAAAATTCAAAACTGAAAAGGAGGACTTGACCAGGGTCCCTGTATGGGTCAGATTTTACTCACTACCCATGGACTACTTGTCATCCTCTCTGCTGAAAGGAATAGGATATGAGTTGGGGGAATACATTAAAATGTTAGAGGGTACCAGGAATGGATACTATGTCTCATATGCAAGAATTTGCGACACATGGATGTTTCTCGGGCGTTATTGGAGGCCATCAAGATGGTATTCCGAGATGAAGTATGGCTCCAGAATATAGACTATGAGCACATACCATTTAGATGCAGAAAATACCATGAGCATGGGCACTTATTCAGAATCTACCTCTAGAATAACTCACAACAAACCAACACATAACCACAAAAGAACGCAGATGAACAAGGCTACACCAAGGTTGGACCCAAAAATAGAAACAATAGAAATAATTAAGGAAATTAAGGCCCACAACAATCAACCAATAAAAACAAGTTCGAAGCCCAACAAGAAGAAAAAGAAGAACCAACCTTAGATGAACATGTCGAGGAAGGAAGCAAAACACCAATCCAAAACTCAAAAGTTAAAAATCAAATTCCAGGGGAGAACTTCGGACACTGCCACACCGAGAATGGCCAGACCTTAGAAGACATTGACATGGACCTGGTAACATCATAAATCTCAGTTGAAGACCATACAATAGAAGAAGCTCTCGAAGGCGTTGATCTCATATCAATAACAGATGAATGGGAAAAAGGTGGCTTGTTTGTCATACCCAAGGATTATATCCAAAAAATAGAAGGGGCCTATCTGTTACAAGAGAAATTAAAACAGAGCATAGTCAAGACACCCCCAGAAGACACTACTCTTAAAGGAATATTATCAAATATCATAGCGGATTAGTACAACCCCAAAGGTCCAAGCCAAAAGAGAGGGAGTAAAACCACATACCAACTCCTCTAGGAGCTAGAAGTAAGATTAATCAATGAGGGCAAGGTAAGATCTCTCACTCTAACCCCCCATCTTTCTCAATGAATTACATCTCTTAGAACATTAGAGGCTTAAAAAACCCTGGGAAAAAAAGACTCTTATAACACAGAATAAGCTTGCAATGGAGAACTTGCCGACCCTACAAAAGGATTGTTTTAAAGGATACAACTATTTAGCCAATGCAACTTTTGGTTTTGTAGGTGGGAAATTGATTCTACGGAGGAGCTCTAAATTTGAGCTAACTTCTTCACTGGAAACCATAAGCTCAATCATAGTGTTCCTCAACATCACAAGCACCACTGAAACCATCTATGTAACCAACATCTATGCACCCCACAAGGAAAAAGAGAGGATTCAAATGTTATCTTTGGTTATGAGAATCCTTGACATCATACCTCATCGCTTCAAAATCATAGGGGGAGACTTCAGCATGGTCCTTAACCTGTCAGAAAATAAAGGATGTCTACAGAAGCTGGATAGAGACTCTGAAATATCCCAAGAAACTATTGACAAAATGGGATTGATAAGCATTTCGACAGTGAACGATACCTACACCTGGAACAACAGAAGAGGTGGGGATAGGAAGATAGCCTCAAGGCTCGATATATTTCTGATCTCAGAAGCAATCTATTTGACCTCCTCAGAAACTAAATGCCAAATCTTACCTCAAACAGGTTATGATAATTGGCCAATAGCTCTAAGGTTGCATATTACCTCAACACCCCAGAATTGACCTTTCCAATTTCAATCCTTTTGGATAGGGTATCCAGACTTCCTAAGCAACATGAATAACTGGTGGGAAATCTCTCCACCTTAGACCGACACTAGAATGTACTAATTCCAACCAAAAATGAAGCATGTAAAAAACAAAACCAAAATTTGGAACAAATAAGTCATTGGTAACAGTATCAAAGACAAAAAGGAGTTGCAACAAAGCATGGAGGAACTTCAACAACATATCATCGAACATGGTATCACGAACCAGATGAAAGAGGAGGAAATGAACCTTCACAAACAATGGGAAGGCAGAGCTAAGAAAGAGTAAAAACTCTGGCGGCAATAATCTAGAATCTGCTAGCTCCTGTGTGGGGAAAGGAACTCCTCCTTCTTCCATCGATCCATGGTTCAACACTGAAGGAACAACATAATCCTTAGCCTAAAACTTTAGGATGGGAGTACTTTTAATTCCCATGAAGACATTTCGAGCGAGCTAAATTATTTCTATAACAAGCTCCTCGAGGAACCTCATGTAGAAAGATCCCATGCCATAACATAAATCACTAAAAACATTCCCACAATCCTCAACCAAGATCACAACAAAATGCTCCTTAGGGAAGTATTAATGTAGGATGTTGAGGAAGCGTTAATGTCCATGCAGAATGGAAAATCTCCCAGACCAGATGGTTTCACTATTGATTTTTTCAAAAGTTGTTGGTCTTTAATCAAAGATGAAGTTCATACCCTGGTGGAGGAACCGAGGATCAACAAAACAGTCCTGCAAGCACTGAATGCCACCTTTCTCACTCTCATCCGAAGGAGGAAGGAGTTGATTCTTTAGATCGATTCTGACCTATTTCCCTTTGTAATGTAATTTATAAAATCATCTCCAAGGTTTTGGCCAATAGGATCAAGACTATTATTCCCCTCCTTATCTCAACCAACCAAGCGGGGTATGTGGAGGGTAGACATATTATGGATATAATTATCTTATCAAATGAAATGATGCACTTGCTCAAAACCCTAAGAAACCCTTACATTATGATGTAATTGGATATGTCGAAAACCATTGACAAACTTAGCTGGGAATATATGCATGAAATATTAAATCCTTTTGGCTTCCACCAGGATTGTATAGACTGGATCATGGCTCTAATCTCAGGAGCCTTAACTTCCATCCTGTTCAACGGTTCACCTTCCAAGCCTTTTTGTCCCTCCAAAGGTATCGGGCAGGGAGACTCTCTGTACACCTTCCTTTTTGTCATCGTGGCCAAAGTTTTAAGCAGGATCCTCCAGGCTACCATCACCAACAACACACTCATTGGCCTCAAGCTCCACAACCTTTCTCTAACTTCCACCCACTAGAAATTCGTCAATGACACTCTCCTGATGGGATTCCCCACTTTTAATCAAGAAACTGACTTCAAGCGCATTCTCAACTGCTTTTCTGAAGCGTATGGAACCTCCATCTAAGAAATCCAAAATCTTCTTCTTTAATACCCCCTAGTCATTCAAAGAAACATCACCAGAATTCTTGGTTTCCAGAGATGCTCGCTTCCCTCAAAATACTTAGGGGTTCCACTCACTAAACAATCCTATAGAAAACTTTATTGGGAGGACCTCCTTAATAGGCTACATAAAAATCTTTCCAATTGGACCTTTCACTCCCTTAATTTGGCGGGTGGACTTGTCATGGTAAAATTTGTTCTGCAACCCTTTCCCCTTTATCTTTTGTCGACCTTGACTCCCCCCAAGTTGGTAACTAACACCATTCAAAGCATTCAACGAAAATTCTTATGGAGAGGTTCAGACATAAAGAAGAATTGGGCCCTTGTAGCATGAGAATAGTTATGTAAGCCTGAGAATCCTGGAGGGATTGGTCTGAGAGACTCGAAACTTCTAGGGAAAGCCTTGGGGGATAAAACTTGGTGGAGATGGCTGGGAAACCCACTCACACCTTGGGGTATTCTTTGGAAAGAGAATTATGTACCTAATAACTCCAACGGGGATCTCATCAGGCTCACAGGCAATATCAATGGATCGACCATATGGAACCAGACATGGAAAAAGAAAACCATGCAATAGGAAAAGGGCCCTCTTCTGAGAGGATACCTGGCAACAATTACCGGTCTTGGACATGGATCAATATGCCTCCCTTCGAAGGTCCATGGAAGCTAAAGGGAAAATTCATGTAGCCCACTACTGGAAGCCTAACACGTTGGATGCTAGGCGGAGAGAGTGACTAGACACTTAGGAGTGGGCACCCCTTCCTGAAAATCTTGACTGGGACACCTTTGATTGAACCATTCAAGAAAGGAAAATTCAGATTGATAAGGGGGAAGATAAGCTACGATGGGGCAAGAACTCGGTTGAGCTCTTTAGTCTCAAGGATGCCTATGGTTACATATCCAATCACGACCAACTTCAACAACATCGAAAGTGGAAAATTCTATGGGAGAGACAACTCTTGCCAATAATCACCCTTTTTCTTTGGTTGGTCATGCATGGGAAAATTCTCACCTAGGACAATCTTTGGAGAAAACGATTTACTGGTCCTTTGAGATGTCCCCTTTATGAATCGCAAGGTGATATGATCAACCGTCCCTTGAACACTTGAGACTACACCAATAGAATATGGGAATGGGTGGCTGGTATTTTCAAAACCACAAACAGAGACAAAGCTTCCATTCACACTCCTCTTGAAAATTGGCGATCTAATATATCCCCCCATCTCGTGGTGAAAAAGGCATGAAATATTTTACCTGGAATCGTCTGTTGGACCATATGGAAAGAACACAACGCAACAACCTTCAAAGATAAAAAAACCTGGAGGAAAGATGCCTTACCTCCATCAATAAAATCTTCCAAGAAATAGTCACCATCTCTAAAATTCCCAGCTCGAATCACAGATTAGAGGATACTGCTCCTTTTTGACTTGCATTTTCTATCTCTGGTCAATCCCAACCCTGTTAGTGTTACCCTTGAAACCCCTTGTCACTGGTCCCCCCCTAAGAAATATGTGTGAAAACAAATTATGATGGTGCAACCAAAGGTAACTCCGAGGCAATGAGATTCGATGGCATATTCAGGAACGCAGCTTGGGAAATCATGTGGGTTTAGTCTAGGAACCTAGGTATGGCCACTAACAATGCAATAAAACTTTAGGCGATGAAACATGGTCTGGCCATTTCCAAAAAGCGAGGCTTCTGTGCCTTTATCGTCGAAGGTGACTCAACGCTAGCAATCTTTTCTTCCCACAAACTCCAGTAAGGCATTACAGTGACCAGGGTAACAAACAACTGGAGGTTGACGAAGACACTTCACCGTGTCAGCCAACACATCAGTGACCTTAGTGGGCTCCATTTCTAGGTGGTCAGAAGGAAGGTGAATATTTTGGATGACATGCTCACTAATGAGGGTAAAACTGGCAATTGCAGGCTGAGGTTCCTTGCATCGAAGGGTCTGGGGGAAGGTCCCCTCATCAAAGAGTGCAAGGATATAAATGCCAAGGACAATGTTGTAAATGATCATCATAACTTTGCATAATTACAACATATCTCACATACCTTGACGGTACATTATCCTTAAATCCATTATCATGAAACACACCCCAAGCATCAACTCCAACTCTTCGCTCGTGGGATTGAAAATCCCGATCATGATGCTGATCTAGGACTACCACCCCTCCGACCCGAGACCTAGTAAAATCCTTTGCACCGCTATGAATGCTCTATACTTAGAACTGGCTACATTCAATGGCTTAATTGTATCCACTTTCCTCCTCAACCTCCCCATCGTCTGACTCGCCTATGAATACCTTGATCCACATGATCTTATTAATCACTCCTTCTACCCTCGCGCCTATGTTTCCCTCTTTCCACCATCCTCTGATTTCAGCCCTGACTGTCATAACCTTGAATCCCTCCCCTTGAGCATGGCCCCTCAAGGTTTCTCAGCTCCCGCCCCCCACATAAGAAGGGGAAGAAACACTGAGCATTGGAATCAAGCCAGCATGCAATCGAGAACATGCTCTGAAGCATTGAATATGATAGCTGCAATCAATTACAACAATTTGGTTTCTCCGGAGACCCGCGAGCACATTCAAGATCTTGAAATCCAAGCTAGGAACACTCATCGCCGCATCAACAATAAGGATGTTAATGCCCAATTCGAATGGATTCCAAACCTCGGCTACACTAGAGCCAAGGAAAACCTCTACAGCCACACAATTTAGCTTTCATGGCAACTCAAAACAATGCTTAGGTTGGATCTACAGGAGAAAAATGAGAATACAAAGACCTTGGATGCTAAGCTTGACATGTTAAATGAAAATTTTACTGTTTATGTGGACATATTTCACCATAAAATCTTTGTTACTTAGGACTCACCTCATTACGCACTGCTGAAGTGTCGTATGGGAACCACGCAAGCGGTTGAGGCTGGTATGCTGGACGTTAAGTGTGAGATAGTAGGAGCATCCACCAGTGACCAGGCCTCCAAGGACGCCCCATCTAATAACACCCCAGAAAACTCGATTAGGCTGGAAGAAAACCCCTTAGAGTAATCAGTCTGATGAATTGTGTTTATTCTATGTTTTGGACAAACTCCCTATGGGCTCACTCTCTATGGTTTTGGCCCCTGCCTGGCAAAACCAATGCTGAAAATTTTGTTACTTCTGTTAATCCTCAAAATGCTATCAATGTTGTAATTTTTGTAACTAGGCATACTAAAAACCTGGATGAGCATAGAAATTCTCAAATCACTAAGACCAGGTTGAATTGCAAATTTTATAAGTTTTGAAAGGGAAGGAAGCACATGAAAATTTTCTTCTGTCGATGGTCGGGTTTAGACTCTGTTAGACCACTTAAGAACCACATCGACTGTAATTATCGCTTTATAATGTAGAAGAAATATTCTTACTTGCAAAAACCAAAATCTCCTAGCACGTAAAGATGGGTAATACTTTATACCTTCCTTTCTTAAGAAAGCACCATCTGAAAACTGACTCCAATGTGTCGAAAGAACCTTGATGATTGATATGTAAGTGATTCAGTAAAAAATCCCGTACCTCCATAGACAAAGGAAATTTAATAAAAATATGTGCGACACCCTCCAATGCAACATGACAAAATATACACCACCCAGGTCCATAGAAACCCTGGTTGCACAAATTATCCAAAGAAAGTATTTTTCTTTTCTAGGCCATCTAACAAAATATGTTGACTTTATATGGAAGCTTCCATCTCCATGCCTTCCTAAACCAATAGGTATTAATCATAGGATTTAAAGAATTTGAGATGTAATGGTATATCTCTTATGCCACCAACGAGCCCTATTTCATGACACCATTCCACACCAAGGAATCACCCTACTCATTCAAAAATAAACATGCATATTTAAGATTCAATATGAAATGGTTCTAGGTAGACACAATATCTCCCTGTAAACCAATCTATGTCACGCTCTTCCAAATAGGTTATGGGAAATGTGACTATCTACCAGCATTAGCTCGGTATAGATAAAATAAACCTCTATTATGTAAAGCATCAATAAAGGAACTATTTAATATATTGTGGGAAGAAACTCCTAAAATAGCATCGATACCAATCAATATATGATTTCCCTTACCGAAAGACCAAATCATCTTTTCCAGCATCCAATTTCTCACCTTGGTGAGACACATCCAATTGTAAGATCCATTTTTCATCCCCACCCTACCCCTTCTGTACCAAACAGAGAAAGCTTCTTGTTTTAAATACTTCTTGGAAATAATCTCCTGCCATATCGCCTTCCCAAAAATAACACGCCATAAAGATTTTATAAATATCCTTAGGTCAAGTATACCCCATCCACATGCCTCGATCCCTTTTGATATCACTGCATATTTAACCAAGTGAAATTTTTTATGACTATAATTCCCTGACGATAGAAAATGTGATACTATAGAGTTTATTCTATTTATAATGTATGAAGGCACCCAAAAGAGATGCATCCAATAAACCGCCAAATGCTGAAGTACATATTAAATAAAAAATACCTACCACCAAGAGAAAAACAACGATGAGACCATAGGGAGAGGCGCTTATGAAAATTTTCCAACAACCATCCCCAATCAGCTATCTGATAACAATGTGGCTTTAGTATAAAGCCAATATACATCAAGTCCTCATCAACAGAGGACACCCCAAAATTAAACATTATGGAGATGTGAATAATATCTTCCTGTTTAGCCACCTGTGATTAGAGGATTGATTTGCTTCCATTCATCATTAATCCCGATGTATCTCCAAATATGACCAAAATAAGATGAAAATCTGCTACTAATCCAATGATATCAAACCAAAAGTAAGAGCATCATCTACAAAGAAAATATGGGTAACAGAAACTGAAAGTGATACTCGAATACCCTGTAAAGTGCCCTAAGCTTGAGCTTCCCTGATCTTAAAACTGAGTCCATCCATAACAAGTATAAATAGTAGGGGAGATAGTGAACATCCTTGGCGGAGGCCCCTACCAATCATGAACAACTCCGATGGTAAACCATTTACCAGAACAACGAAATTTACTGAAGTTACACAAGCCGTTATCCAAGAAATATTATCAATGGATAAGCTGATCTTCAGTAGGATCATGTGAAGATATGCCCAATCTATGTAATCATAGCCCTTGTGTAGGTCTAGTTTCATGATAATGGCTGCCAACTTCTTGGAGTGAATGGTGTGTAAGAATTCCTATGTTGTGGCCACCATGTCATGAATCTGGAAACCATATAGAAAACCAAATTTCTCTGGCGAAATGTGAATGGATAAAGCTTGCTTAATCCCGCCAATAATGAATTTGGATATCAACTTGTAAGTAATATTTCAAAGTGAGATAAGCTTGAAGTTAGAAAAAGAGTCAGGATGAGAGGATTTTGGGGTAAGGGCGATAAACATAGAGTTTATCCCACCCAAAACCTTGACAATAATACGAGATTCTTCCACCATATTAAGTAAATACAAGCCCACAAAATCAAATAAGTGAAGGAAGAATTCCACAGTCTAGCCGTTCGGGCTAGGATTCTTATCTTTTGCAGAATATTTGAGGACATCCATAATCTCATCATGTGTAACAAGTCTAAATAATTCCTTATTAAATTCCACTAGAAAACATGTATGGAAACTTTTCTATGCCCCACATCAGATCAACATAATCCACCCCGAGATGAACCAAGTATAGTCCTTTAAAATATTTCACCACTTCCACCTGAATATTAACCGTAGAAAACACCTAACCTCCCTCCAACTTTTCCATCTCTAAAATAACATTTTTTTTTCACCACCTCTTACATTCACTGATTATCCTCTTCCATCATGTTACTTTACTCCTACTCCATTAGGATTAGTTGATTTTGTGTCAATGTGAAATATCCTATTCATTGTTAAATACAACTATACTACACTAAGTTTTTAACAAGCCCTAATTGAAGTCACTTTGTTTTATTATATAGCTGTGTATAGAAACCTAATTTCTCTCTCGTGTGGACATTTTCATTTATCCGAATTTAACTAGTCACATTCTTCTATTTCACCTAATACCATCCTTAAGAATTATTGAGAGTATCCATTTTAGAATAAAATGTATTAGCACCAAACAATGATGGAACTCATGTTTATTACACAAGAGATCCATTTTAAAATAAAATGTATTAGCACCAAACAATGATGGAACTCATGTTTACTACACAAGATATCCATTTTAGAATAAAATGTGTTAGCACCTGTTAGGTTCCTATACTAATAGGAGTCATAATTTTTGAATGGCTGAGATTAAACCTGTAATATGTACATACCTTTGCTTTCTGCAAATGTTTTCCATATTCAAAAACTCAAAAAAAAAAAATTAAAAAATGTAAAGAGGGTATGTCCTAAAAGAAAAATCAAAGGACAAAAAGAATGAAAAATGGTCAAAAAAAGATGAAAAAATGAACCCCAAGGAAAAAAAAAATACCATGAAAGTGTGCAAGTTCAAATGCCACTACTATTTTATTTTTGTGCAATAAAGATTATGTGCAACCTGTTATTAATGCCACAATCCATGGTAACCAAACAGTTTAATCTTGGTTATTCCATGTTTTCATTTGCAATGCTTAGAGATAGAGAATAAATATATGACCAAACAGTGTAATCTTGACAGATAAGTAGATAGATAGAGTGAATAAAAGGAACTCAACTGTTGAATTTGAGCCTTTGGATGTAATAAGGATAGATTTAGATAGATTTCTATTGTAAAAGAAAAAGAAAATTTTGATGAGGGTTTGCCAATTTAAGTGCACCCTAATAAAGAGAAGAAAAAATGGTAGGATGAGTAGATGGGTAAGTAGTTGCATGGTTGTAGAATTATGATGATTGATCAAATAAAATCATATCATTTACTTTTATCAATAAGTTGCTAAAGTATGGATGATTGGGCATTTACACAAAGTTAAGTGATTAATTTCCCCATTTATTTCACCTTTAATTTTACTAATTTCCCATAAGCAAAGTCAAAAGTATCTAAATCCTTAAGTTAAAGGGGCTCAAAGAATTTCTCTAACTTCTGGAGGGACCGGACCCTCGGCCCAATAACTTATAGGTTCTTAGTACTAAAATCCCCTCATGAAAATTCACTCCTTTCAATTCATTCATTTTCCCCTAAAAAATCCTTTTTCCTAAGGTAAAAGCACCATTTGCCTAGGGAAAGTAATCACCCCCAAGCAAACCCCTTTTTCCACAAAAACCCACAAATGCGCATTTAGCAAATATTTCCATGTGAAAAGTAAATGAATTAAAAAACATATTATACTTAGCGCAAATCCATTTTTCCGCTTTCATTCATATTAACTCCTAATTTTAATTATATGCATTAAATCCCAAAAACACCCCCCATATATTTTATTAAAAACCCCTATGTTAATATCCTGCCCCGAAGTTTGAAACATAAACTCTATTAGTGAATAATTAATGGGTTAATTAGGTCGATCAACGGCTAATTAATAACCAGGACCCACCGCCGAATAAAATAAAATAATTAATCAATCAGTGATTAATTAATAATCTGTCCCCACCAATGGAATCGTTCCCGACGTCATTAAACCTCCATAATCCTTCATTAATTAAATCTCGCTGCATTAAAAACCCCGTCGGGCCACTCCATTAAAACTCATATCAAATCATCGCCCCGATCACCGTGCGATTTGACTCCTTTTGATCCAACAGTTGATGCTCATATCGGGCGGCCTCCGAAGGCCGACCTTTACTTGCACGATATGGGTGGTTTCACTATTCACCCTGCTGCTATGTGGCGCCCGATGAATGGCATCGGGCGACCTCCCCCGAAACCACTTTATCCCAAAAGTTGTACGAAATAAACCACATACCGCCGACCGCTACACGACAAACCGTTTACTATTCATTTTGCACCAAAATTCAAACAAATCAAACGTTTACCCGCATAAACACAAAAACCCCAATTTTGCTTGTTTTCGCCTATTTGTATAGTAAAACCTTGTGAAACCCTTCTGCTCCACCTGAAGCCTCTGCTAAACAATTCAAGCATGGTTTACCTCTCGAAAATCACTTTGGACTCACTCCATAGACCTATAAAGCTCAATAAATCCATTAATGACCCTCCCTGTCAACCCAACGTTTTCCTAATAGTTTGTTTTGTTTTACAGGCGATCAAAAGACTGCAGCCTTGGATAAACAGTCTTAATGCTAGTCATAAGACCTGTTTACTCCAAGATTGTTATCAAATCAATTCAAACAGAGATACAAAATAAAACATACAGTTAAAAGACAAGCAAAGGAAACATGAAATTAAATGATTTACTGTTGAAATAGACAGTAAAATCCTAAAATATACAGTGAAGGTAAAAGGACACAGTAAAGAATAGTCAAAGTGTATCAGGGTTAAAAAGTATCAGATTGAAGACCAAGTCAAGTAAATCAGCTAGCATGAAGATAAACAACAGAGAAGATAGTTACAGAGCATAGGGAAGATAGTTACAGAGCATACAGATTCATGTCAAAGTGAAGCCAAATGAAAAAATAGAATAGTAAAAGTAAACATGGATGCAGTAAGGGTTAAACCGAGATGAAAAAATTTCACCAGCAACAATGAAGTTTATCCAAATTAAAAGTGAAAAACAGTTAAAAGAAGTTTAAGGTTAAAAGATGAAATTAGAGTAGAAATGGTACATTCTTCAGAAATTTCTTGTTCAAGTCATAGTTTTTTAGAAACTATTGTCTCCAATCCAAGAAGTATTTTGAGAAACTGAAGGAGGTTTGTGTTACTAAATGGCTAATCTACAAAAAATTATCTCACGTTTTACACAGGTATTACCAAAAGGGAGATAAGTGCATGTCTTCACAGCCTATTTTTCGGACTGTGCAAAGTCCTGTTTTTGACATCTTGTTGGAGAGAATATTGTGAATAGATGGAGCTGAATTTTGGGAAATCGATAGAGGTTTATCTCAATAACATACTTATCTACAATAAATTCTTTCAATTTTTACATATCTATCTCGGATTGAGATATAAAAGCGTATAATTGGACCCTAAGTTTGCATAATTTTTGGGGCAGAATGTACAAAGGAAGGATGCAGTTAGTAACTGGGATGCCTCATCATCAATTAAGAGTTGCTATCAAATTCGACTTTCTCTTCTTTGTCACCATAAATCCATAAAAATAGTGCCAAATAGATTCATTAGTTTTGAATGTCCTTTATTTAATATCTATTAATGTAAAACAGTTTGAGATATTTGTAAAACCAATCTTGATATTTCTTCAAGATATTTCAATTTAGAATTAGTATAAATACTTTTTCATTTGAAGTATTTTAGGTGGATTAAAATACATTTATGGAGACATATTATTTTTGAGCTAAGGAGCTTTGTACTCAAGACTGGACTGGTTTTACTGGAAATGAAATAAAGCTGAGGACATTTCACTGGATTCTTATGCACAGTTGAAACAAATAAGTATCATTTTCTCATGTTTAAATTCTGTTTTCTCTTTATGTCATGAAATATTCATATGTGTTTCTTATATAATCTTAAAAGCAAACAAGGAATTATATCATCAGAATTAGCTTAATTGCTCTCTGTTTGAACTGTTTGCTTTATTTATGTTTTCTTCTAAACTACCTTGGTTTGGAGATTCTTAATTGCCTCCTTACTTCCGTAGTTTATTCCCCTTTGGCCCATAGTATAGGATTCTTCATTGCCCTTTGCTATTGGCCATACTTCCTTTCCTCATCTTAATCCTTGTTAAGGATTCTTCATTGCCCTTAGCCCTGGTTAGGACTTTCATCCATTTAAACCTGTAGTTTTGCTCTTGTTGTGTTAGCCTACCCTATGGACTCCTACCTCAGTAATAAATCAAATCCAGTTAAGCCTTTCTTGATTGACTCCATAGCCTAATGGCCTAAATATTTGTTCTGCCCATCTATCTTATTAATTCCACCACCCAATCAAAACAAACAACCCTGAACATTAAGAACTAGCCTGAGATCTTATTTAAACAAAGTTAAATTTTAAAGAGAGAGCTATCTCTGGACTTAGGTTGACTAGAACCTGAGTCTAAAAGATTGGTTTGTGGTTACCTCAGGCCATTCCTTCTTTAATAACTTCTAAGGAAAAAACCTGAGTGATAACATAGTGGCAACCATACTCGTGATTCAAAACCCTCAGTTTCAATAAACCTTTGAAGAATTCAAATTTTTATTCATAAGCATCTTAAAGGGTTATTAGAAGTTATTTCCGAAAGTTCATAAAAATTTAAAACAATCATAAAAAACTTGAAATCTAGCTTCAAGGAGAAACTCACTATACTAGGGTTAACCTTGATCCAAATCCTCCCCTTGTATTTGAAAATCCCAACCTTATTCCGAGGATAATCAGAAGACAAGAAAGTTCAGTAAGACCCAGACCTATTTTTAGATCCCATTCATGCCATGTTGAGAGGTTATTCATTGAAGACATCCCTTTTGACGAGTATTTTGGTCTCTCTTTGTTCAAAACCACGTCTGATAGTGAATTGCTGGACCTAGTCCCAGATCCGGAATTCCTCAGAGAACTTGAAATCCAACGAGCCAACTTGTCAATTGATCAAATTATATTGAACTCCCCTCAAACACCCCTTACCACTGATAGACACCCTAAACTTTCTGAAATAGTTTCAACATCTTTTAGCTCACCATCATTTCCCCACACCTCTGAAGATCATCCCTTAACCTCATCTCCATTCATACCTTCAATCCCTCATCAGCCCATCACTACCCCTCAAACACCTATTACCTCCATTACACCAACTCCCCTTGTTGTCTCAAATTCTCAAGTTACCCCAACTCCTGATCTCAACCTTGTACAACTTAGAGCTATGGCACTCAGATATGCCCGCCTTGTAATGCCTGCTCCTCAAGGTGTCTTACCAGCAGATTATCAAAGTAAAATCACCACATTTGATGGCACTGGAACATACACAGAATAGCAACAAAGTAAGAAAATGACAGATTATTTTGAACTGCATGAGATTGACATAGGATATGTCCAAATGAGAATCTTTGTCCAAAGTTTAGCTGGAGAAGTGAGAACATGGTTTAGATCTTTTCCCCCTCAGAGCATAGATAGTTTAGAAGTCTGTTACCAATAGTTTTTAAATAGGTGGGAGAAAAAGAAGAATCCCCTTCAAATTCTATCTGAATATGAAAACCTTAAAAGGGGACCAAACGAAATTGTCCAGGACTACTGTACCAGGTTTAACAACGTGTACAATGCAATCCCACTTGACCTTAGACCTCCACCTGGTTTAGCCTTGATTAAATTTCCAGACGAATCTGACACAGATTTGGCTTTTCAACTTAGAGAAAGAAATCCCCCCACACTTGAAGATATGCAATGTGTAGCTGTTAGCGTAGAGGCTAATCTACTATCCAAAAGGGCTAGAGTTAGAAATGAGAGAAGAATACCTTTGAAAGATGAATCTTCACCCTTCAATCAGAAAATGGATGATTTAGCTAAAGGCATGGAAAGGTTGATGGATAGAATAGAAGTCATTGAAAGGAAACCTCACTGGGATAACCAACAGGCTAATCCAGTAAGGAATCTAAACTTTAGGAAAAACTAGAACCAAAACGCTGGTAAAAATGGACCTGATCAGAACATTAGGCTACCTTTCCAAGAAAATTATGCTGAGACTTCCCACCAAGAAGACCCTGAGATAGACACTCAGATCAACCTTATGGGTTTAGATAATGAAGAAACTGTTTTTCTAACTCAGGATGATCAAGAATTATACATGCTTCAACATTTACAGACCCAAACATGAGAATCTTTCGACTATAAGCAAGGGTATGACTCTGATATTTTCGAAGTGCATAAACAGTACAACTTAAGAAGAAAAAAGAACATTGATGTTCCTGATCAGAAGAAAAAAGCAATACCTAACCAGCCTAAGAAAGTAAAAGTTACAAATCAGAATCTTCAAGTACAAAAACCTTACAAATCCTTTCTAGACCACATCAAAATCCTCTTAGTCCCACCATTGAAGATGTAATAGATAACCAGCCTTCTAATGAGCATCCTTCCACTCCAGTCCCCCTCAAAGGAACATTGGAACAACCCCCAGAAATCATATTAGAAAATCCAATTGAAAACAATCCCAACAATGAAAAAGAAAAACATACTACTCAGAACTTTGGCTCTAAAATTCCAAATATTCAAACAGATAAATCCCCTCTGCCTTTCAACTTGGGAGCAGAGGTAGCCAAACTCAAAATTTCAGTACCTCTGACATAATTTGCTAAACATGAAACTTACATATCTCAAATCAGTAAATCTGTAAACTTCCCTGAGAATAAAGACTCTGTGAATCTATTTGATGACCAACCTGAGTTAATTTTCGGGCCAGATGTTAATGGAAAGCCAGTTGAAGGAGGGGTACCACCCTTCTACATCAGTCTTAACATCCACGATAAAATCCTTCATAATGCCATGCTTGACTCTGGGGCCTCACATAATCTCATGCCCAAATCTGTAATGGAAAAGCTTAACTTGGATATCACTAGGCCTTATAAGGATCTCTTCTCCTTTGATTCAAGCCAAGTTAAATGCTTATGTCTCATAAAAGATTTGTGTTTTTCCCTAGTTCAATACACTGCCAAGACCATACTTATGGACATCGTTGTTGCTGACATACCACCCAAGTATGGCATGATGTTGTCTAGATCTTGGGGCACCAAACGCCAAGGATCTCTTCAACTGGACATGTCCTTTGCTACCATATCAGTCTTTGGACATCCCAAGACGATGTATAGAGAGACTCTGATGAAGTATGTAGTGAGTTCCCAGGAGAGACCCCAGAACTTTCCTATATATTCATTACATTCTGATATTAATTATTTCATACTTTACAATGCTAAAACTAATCAAGAAGATACTATAAACAGTATAACAACAGAACCAAAAGAAATCACAGTATTAAAATAAAATCAAAATGTCCAAATTCATGAAATTTCAGATAAAAAAGATGACCTAGATACCTTAGTTAAGAAGGATTCCACTACCCCAGATGAAAATTATGAGCATGAAATCCTATGGCATCTTGAGTTTGATGGGTCAGTGAACAAACTAGGAGCAGGTGTATAGATTTATAACTTAGAAAATGATCATTCAGAAGGTCATGCCTACAGGTTGAACTTTAAATGTACAAACAATATGGCCGAATATGAAGCACTTATGTTAGGTCTGAAACTTGTTAAAAGGTTAGGAGCCATCAGATTCTCTATCATGGGAGATTCTGAGTTAGTGATTAAACAAATTAATGTTGTTTATATGACTAGAGATCCTAGACTAGGGTTTTATAGAGGAACAATCATAGAGATACTAAATACTTTCTTAGAAACCAAACTTGTTGTTATCCCCAGAAAACACAACATGCAGGCTCACAGCTTAGCCATGTTTGCCAGTACTTGTAAGTTTCCTTTCCAGCCTAACCATTAGTACACTACTGAGGTTAGGCACAAACCTTCCATTCCTGACAATTTAAAGCACTGACAAGTATTTGAGAATGATAAGCAAATTAACAATTTTTTAACTTTAGATAATGAATTTGTAAATACCAACATAGACATAGAGATAGCAGTAGATTTTGATTTCTCTAATGAAGTAGAAATTAATAAACTAGAAGATGATCAAATAGATAGATTGCATCCCACAAAGTTTACAAAATTTGATATTTGAAACCTAAAACAAATGGAAGTTGATGAAGCCTTTGATGAAGAAACTGAATTCATAAACCTTATAGATAATTTTCTACCCACAGGATTAACTCCTTTGGAGGAGTTATTTGACTCAAATGACATTCCTAAAAAACCTAAAATGGAACCCTTGAAATCAGACATTGAGGAATGCAATATAGGATCTGAAGAAAATCCCAAATTGATAAAACTGTCGCAATCATTACCTCCCAATGAAAAACTGAAATATATGGAACTACTGAAGGAATTCCATGATGTTGTTACCTGGAGTTATGAAGAGTTGAAATCATATGATACTAGCATAATAAAACACACTATTCCATTAAAAGAAGATCAAAAGCCCTTTAGGCAGAAACTTGAAAGAATTAACCCTGTTCTACTACCTTCTATTGAAAAGGAGATCAAAAGAATGTATGAAGATGGAATTATTGCACCTATCAGGTTCTCAAATTGGGTTTCCAATTTGGTGCCCACAAGAAAGAAAACTGGCGAAATAAGGTTGTTTGTTGACCTTAGGAATTTGAATAATGTTTCACATAAGGATAACTATCCTTTTCCGAAAATGGATCACATACTACAAAGGGTATTAGGTTCTTCCAGGATCTTACTGCTAGATGGTTCTCTGGTTATAACCAAATCCTAGTCCACCCAGATGATCATGCAAAGACTGCATTCACAACTCCATGGGGCACTTTCATGTATGTGAAAATGCCATTTGGGTTAAGAAATGCAGGGGCCACCTTTTAAAGAGCAATGGACATAGCCTTTGCAAATGAAATCCATGACTTCCTAGTAATTTACCTTGATGACCTCACAATATTGTCCAAATTAGATCAACAACACCTGGATCATCTTAGGCAGGTCTTTATTAAATGCAGAAAATATGGGATTTCTCTGAATCCTAAAAAATCTCTATTTGGGTTAGAAGAATGGAGATTGTTAGGCCACATTATCTCCAAAGATGGTATCAGGATTGACCCAACAAGAATTGAAGCTATTTTGCAGATACCACATCCTAGGAACATCAAAGAACTTCAAGCATTTTTAGGTAAAATAAACTTTTTGAGGAGATTTATCTCTAATTTAGCTGAATTAATTAGATTACCGAATAACATGTTAAAGAAATATTCGACTATTAAATGGAATATAGAGGCAAAAAAGTCATTTGAAGATATAAATTTGGCCTTAACACAAACTCCAGTCCTAATCAGTCCAATGCTTGATAGGGAATTTATCATATTTTCTTTTGCTTTCGAACACACCATTGTTGCAGTCCTTTTGCAAATAAATAATCAGGGTTTTGAACATCCAATAGCCTTCTTCAGTAAAGCCTTAAGAGATGCACCTATAAAGTATAACATAATGGAGAAACAGGCTTTTGCTTTAGTTAAAGCAATTAAAGATTTCAAAGTTTATATTTTGTACTCCCATATAGTAGCTTATGTTCCCAATGCTGTGGTTAAAGACATTTTAATTCAGAATGGACCTGATGGAAAAAGGGGAAAACGGATAGCTACCATATTCGAGTATGATTTATAAATAAAACCTACAAAATTGATCAAAGGCCAAGGTTTGGCTAAGCTCAGGGCTGAAACAAACTGTTAGGCCCTAGACATAAACTTCATTGCAGAACTGGATAACGAAGAGGAGATGGCGACTCCACAGATCAGCCAAGCCTTTACAGACTCACCATGGCATGCTGACATAATATATGTTCTACAAAACCTTCAATCTCCTCCAGAGCTATCCAGGACCAAAAGTAGGTTCTTAAAGATGAAATCTTTAAAGTTTTGCATAATTGATAATGCCTTATTTTGGAAAAATGATGAAGGCATCTTTCTAAATTGTTTGTTAAAGGAGGAATCTGATAAAATTTTGCAAGAGTTTCATGTAGGTGACTGTGGGGGACATCTCTATTGGAAGACAACAGCTGATAAGATCTTAAGGGATATTTTTTACTGGCCCACTCTATTTACTGATGTGAAAAAATTTGTAACCTCATGCCACAAATGTTAAATTTTTGAAGGGAAAAGAAAACCACTGCCATTACCTTTGAAACCTATATCAACTGAAACACCATTTCAGTAGTGGGGTCTTGACTTCATTGGTGAAATTCATCCCCCTTCCTCTTCCCAGCATAGATGGATCTTAATTGCCACATATTATTTTACAAAATGGATAGAAGCCATACCCTCAAGACAAGCCACCGATACTGTCATAATAGGTTTTCTTGAGGCCAACATATTGTCCAGATTCGGTTGTCCCACCAAAATCATCACAGACAATGCTGCAATGTTCAAATAAAAAAGGATGATTGATTTTTGTAACAAGTATCACATAACCCTTGGCCATTCCACAACCTACTATCCCTAGGGAAATGGACTTGTGGAATCATCCAATAAAAGCCTAATGAATATCATCAAAAAATTATTGGAAGACAATAAAAAGACTTGGAATAAGAAACTAGTGAATGCTTTATGGGCAGATAGACTGACCACAAAGAAATCTATTGGCACTAGTCCCTATCAATTGGTCTATGGAATGGAGGCTATCTTCCCATCTTCTTTGGGAACTCCAGTGATGAAATTACTCCAAGAAGCACAGGTCGAGCACAATGACATTCAAATAAGGATCAACCAGACTATTCATTTGTAGCAAACCAAAGAACAAGTCTACATCAGATCCCAAGTGGTGCAGGAGAAAATCAAGAAAGAATTTGATAAGAGAACCAAGGCAGAAGATTTCTATCTAGGAGACAAAGTACTAAAATAGGACTCAAGAAGGGAAGATAAAGGAAAACATGGGAAGTTTGACTTCCTATGGAAAGGTCCTTACATTATTTATGCTTTCAGGGGTAATAATGCTTATTTGCTCAAAGAATTGGATGGTGCAGAAGTAGAAGGAGGACCAGTTAATGGTCGAATGCTAAAGCACTACATAGATCCCAGTTATTGATTCCAATAATCACTTGTACATACTATATCCTTCATAAAGTTCAGTATGGATTGTAGGTTTTAACCCCGTACATAAATTACCTGCATATGAATTCTAAAACACATAAAATAAACTATGCGGGAGCATAACACATAAAACACATATACATAGAGATTTTCCCCTGGATCCCAAAACCGGGACTACCAGCTTGATTTTTCATTATGTTCCTTTCAATGTTATAATACATATTTATATATGCCGAAGCATCCAATACCATGGATCGAAAACCATTGCATCCAACACCATGGACCGAAAACCATCGCGTCCAATACCATGGACCGAAAAACCATCGCGTCCAAAAAACATGTGCAAAAAATCATTCACAAAACCATAGGTGGGTCTGCCCAACCTAACATAGGGTCCAAAATCAAAATTTTCTGGGCCGCTGCTCCGGAACCCATAAGGTGGGTTTACGGGTACCCCTAAAACCCCCTGTTAAGTACGTGGAAAGAATATAACACAACCCAATAGATGAATATATCAACTATAGGGCTAGAAAGATTACGATTACTATTGAGTGATCTCAAAACCTACTTGTTATTTATGCTCCAGATCAACCTCTTATTCAGGATGATTTTACTATATGGGTGGAAGAAGAGGAAGAGGATTTTGACCTCTTGTTACCCTATCCTATGTTTACAATAGAAACCACCCTCAGTAGCAAGTAGGATGATGAAGATGATTTGATTGAAAATTTTCTGCAAAATCAATATCCTACTACTATGAACATTGATAGGATGAAAGAGGAGTTATTCTTAGGGAATTCTAGTTGTTCCAAGGACAATCCATAGGTAGAATTATTGTTTATTTATTCTGATAAGAGCGACATCAAAATGGTAGAAATACCCCTTCAAAATTATTGAAATTCAACTCACTTTTAGCTAATAAAAAGGATCAATTACTCACTATCTTGAGGAAGCACATTACTTCCTTCACATGGGATTACAAGAGTATGAAAGGTGTACATACTTCTAAATGAACCCACCAAATATACATAAAATAAGATCACAAGCTTGTTTTGCAGGCTCAAAGACAAATGAATCCCACCTTAAAAGATATTGTGAAAGAAGAATTGAAAAATGACTAGATGCATGGTTCATATATCCAATTTTAGATTGTGAATGGGTATCTCCTTTGGTTATTGTTTCCAAGAAGAATTGAAAATTGAGAATTTCCATTTATTACATGGAAATTAATAAATCCAAAAGGAAAGATCATTTTCCCTTGTCCTTCATTGACCAAGTCCTTGATGCGTTTGCTGGGAAAATGTTATTTCCCTTATTAGATGGGCTTAATGGGTAAAATTAGATCTAAATTAGTCTTAATGACCAAGAAAAGACCATTTTCTCTTGTTTTTAGGGGATATTTTCCTATAAGTTCTTCCAATTTGGATATGTCACTCCCCCTGCCACTTTCCAAAGGGTTGCGGTTAACATCATTTCTGATATTCTACATGATTCTGTAGGAACCTATATGGTTGAATTTACACCCTATGTAAATTACTTTCAAGAATCTCTCTCCAATCAAATGAAGGTATTGCAAAGATGTTTGGAGATGAACCTCTCCTTAATCCATGAAAAATTCTTGTTCCTTATGAATGAGGGAGTTGTTCTAGGACATTTCCTCTCCTCAAAAGGGATCCAAGTGGACCCTAGTAAGGTAGCCACCAATAAGCACATTTATTTACCACAAAATAGAGATGTTAGAAGTTTCTTTGGCCTTGTAAGCTAATATCAAAGGTTTATAAAGTATTTTAGTAAAATTGCTTCTCCTTTGTTTTCCTTGCTGACCAAAGATTTTGAGTTTTGTTGGATAGATACATGCCAAGAAACATTTTAGAATATAATAGAAAAGTAAAAGACAACACCTATTCTCTGAGGTCCAAATTGGACCTTTCCCTTTCACATTCACGCAGATCCATCAAATACCGCAATCGGGGAAACTTTATGGAAACTTGAAGGAAAACGTCCTTATGAGATCTACTTCATTAGTAGGAATATATCTAAAGATGAATTAATTTACACAATAATTGAAAAATAATTTGTCATTGTTGAACACTCTTTGAATAATTTTAGGAATTAGATTAATGGTTACTAAGTATTTGTGCATACTAACTGTGCAACACTTAGGTATTTGATGAAAAAACCAGATGTAAATTCTTAGATAATTAGGTGGCTATTACTTTTGCAACAATTTGAATTTACCATTGTTGACAAACAAGGGAAAGAAAATGTTGTTGCAGATTTATTTTCAAGATTAGCCTTTTTTGAAGATGAAGGGTTGGTGGATGATAAAATCCCATATGAAGATATTTTTTCCATCATTATTATCTCTCCATGGTTTGCTAACATTTCTCACTATCTAGCCATTGGCTAATTCCCTCCTCATCTGTCTTTAAGGGAAAAAATAAAAATCATTAGAAAAAATTCCTCTTATACTTGGAATAGTGGAAGGCTCTTCAAATTGGGACTCGATTAGATTTTAAGAAGATGTGTGAGGGAGGATGATGCTTATGATATCCTCTCAAATTATCATGTTTGACGCTATAGATGTCATTTCAATGCATGAAGAACAACCTAAAAACTCCTCTAAGCATGATACTTTTGGCCAACTCTTCGTAACAATGCCCAAAGATGCACTGCACAATGTGATGAATGATAGAGAATGAGGAATCCTACGTAGAAGGATGAAATGCTCCTTAAAAATAAAGTGTATTTTAAGCCATTTGAGAAATGGGGCATGGATTTCATAGGTACTATTAATCCCCCATATGGAAAAAAAATGTACATCATTGCATGCAATGATTACATAACTAAATGGGATGAAGTGCAAGTAGTAAAAGAAACCATGGAAAATAAGGTAGCTAAGTTCTTAAGAGAGGATATTTTCTACACATTTGGTTTTCACAGAGAGTGAGTGACAAATCAAGGCTCCCAGTTTGATTCTAACTTAATCGATGGGATAATGAAGTAGCATCCCATTTGGTAGGGTCACTCCACTCCCTACTAACCCCCAAGAAAATGGGTAGGTATAGGTAACTAACAAAGCATTAATTTTTTTTACTAAGGTGATTAGTGGCAGTGATAAAGTTTGGGTATTGTTGAAGCCACTTGGGCCTACAACACTACTTGGAAAATCACCATCGGTTTCACCTCCTATGAGCTAGTTTATGGAAAGAAAGATTTGCTATTAATTGAGTTTGAATACAACACTTCGAGGACGGTAGCTCAGATAAACATATATTTGACCAAGGCATAAGAAGATAGGATACAATTGATAAATGCATTAGATAAGTACATGGTGCAAGCCTTGTTACATATTGATGCAGTGAATCTATAAATAAAAGTCTAGCATGATAGATACATTAGAACTAGAGCCTTTTGAGAGGGTGATTGAGCTATTTTACATGACCCTAAATTTAATGATCTCAATGGAAAAATCATGAGAAAATGGTTGGGAACATAACTAGTGGAGAAATGTTATGATAATGGCTTTGCCAAAATTAAAACTATAGATGAGGAAAAAATAGCACTATTAGTAAATGGGTATAGGCTGAAGGTTTACTAGAAGCCCCTTTTCATGGCTAAATTCATATATTCAATAATCAAGGAACAAAATTAGTTGAGAGAATAAGATATCCCAATTGGTCTAGCCTCTGATCAACAAAAACAAGAAAAAAAAAGAAAAATCAAACATCTCAAGTGAAAACTGATGAGCCTCATCATTGGTAATTATATGGGCCTTAATTCACCTCCTATCCTAGTCAAACCAACTCTTCTCACAACTTATTGCATACTTTTGATTATTTTGTTTAAGAGATGAGTTAGAGTTGGATATTTTGCTTTGTGGTCTAATGTGCATTTAATGTAGGATTAAAGGATAAAAGAAAGGAATTTTGGCAAATACCTTGGTCAAAACTCAAATGGGACAAGGGAGAGGAATTATAGGAGGTAAATCCTCCTCATTTACTACCCCTCCATTCAAATATTCCTCCATCAGCTCGAAGTGCAAATAGCCAAATCACGAGGACTAGAAGGCATCTGAGCAAGTGAAAGACAAAGCATCAGTTTATCTCGAAGTTTTGGAGCCAAGCCTCCCTAATTTTAAGGAAGTTGTTGGAGACTTCAGATTTATAAGTAGAGAGACCTAGGACCTCAGTAGGATTGGGGATTTTTTGTTGTAAAACTCTACTTTATTTCTGAGCTGCAAAACTTGCGACAGTTTTTGATGTAATCCATTATTTTCATAATAAGAATGAGTTTTGTTTTGAGCCAGAATTGAGTTAGCTTAGAGGGCTGAAGCTCTTGGGTTAGGGCCCAACCCTAGCAGCCAAGGCTCCTCTTTATTGTACATGTATGCTAGCATAGATTCATAGTTAATTGTTCATTTGCTTAGGTAGATGCATTTCCATTACAATAGTGTAGAGTAGATTGGTTGTATGTTAGTTTGCTTCCATTTGTGCTTTCTTTCAATTAGTAGGTTAGCAAGGAGAAAAAGATCACCATAAGGTTGTCAGCAGGTGTCTCGGCCTCACCTCCTCCCTCTAGGACCATGACTTGAGGAAGAGACCCTTCAACAACATGAGAAACACAGCTTTCTAGTTCTTGCATGAGCTTTGGAGTTTGTTGTCTTGATCCAGTACTTGGTTCATTTCATTGTCATCTTTTTCCATTATTCTATTTTTGAAATAAGATCTCACTCATGTTCTCATTTCCTTCAGCACTTTCTTCATGCATAATATGGGCAATTGATTCATGATTTTATAGTTTATGAAGATGTATCTTGTCATAATAGTTCTTGAAAGACACACATGTTTTAAGCACTGCAGGTACTTCAGGAGGAGGTCTAGACTTCATTACCGGAATCCATGTTCCAACTCATCAACCCTAACCATCTCTTCTTCCACCATCATCCTCACTAGTTTTTGTCCTTTTTCATTGAAATTCCCCTAGACACATTGAGTGAATCTTGCCATCTCTTCTCTTGCATATTGACTCATGAGTGTTCCTAGACCTTCTAACACCCTATCCCACTCATCACATACCTTTTCCCAGCTTCCCAACACCTCCAACACCTCACAATTAGCTCTTAGTTGTATCCTGTAATTCCTATAGGACCATCCTGTAGGTTTCTAGTACATCCTGTAGGTTTTCTTGAAACAACCTGTTTTGAGGCTGAATTGATGGGGAACCTCTAGGAAGTCACAAAAATCCTCCTAGGACCCTTCCACACCATCCAATCACTTCATAAACCTTCTATCCATCCTCAACCACCTTCCATCCACCTGTCACATCCATAAGAACAATTAAATTGCGTGATTGATTTTACCAAAAAAACCAAAAAAAGTGAAAACAGATTTGGTTTAGTAACTAGTTTTCTTGCTCACACATTAGTATGGTTTGATGCTCTTTACTTCTATAACTTAGATAGTAGCATTAGGTTAGTGTTGATTTATCAATTAATCTTAGCATAATTGTTTAAATGGTTAATTAGGATATGGTATGATTTAGCATTACATGTTTTTTCCCTCATTACTGCAGTAGAGTAGCTCTCTTCGAATAGATTTGCGCTTCTTCCATCAAAGAATCAAGCTTCTTATGACTCTATAGAAGTCTAGCTTGAAACCGCTGGGGTCTGTCGCCAAATGAACAGTTACAACAGGCAAGACCTTCACTTTTACTTGTGCATATAGCATTGTCACCTCCAAGTTTGTATGAACCCCGGGTTGATAAGTAAAGCTAGTAACCCAGGAGTTGCAGCATCCTTGCGGCAATATTGTCACTCATCACTTTTTGGTGCCGTTTCTGGGGAGGTGTCTGAGTAGAATGTGAATACTGCTTTCTTTTCTTCTACTTCTTATGTTCAATTTGTTGCCATTAGTTTATTTATGCAAAATTAATCTAGTAGCTTCCTTTCTTTCATCTTTCATTATTTGCTTTCCTTTCCATTCTGCAAGTATAATTTCAATTAAGCAAGTAGCTTCTTCATCCTGTCAGTTATTTTTCATTCAATCAACAATTTCATTTCTGCAAAGTACATTCCAGCTTTAAAAAATATTACAAAAACCAACCCAAAAACATTTCGTTTCATGCCTCGTAGGAATATGGACAATTTAGGGAAATTCTTGCCAAATACCCCTACTGCATCCAACATCCAACCTTCTCTCTTCTTCGGTGGCTGTGAACTAGAGGAATCTTTAGGTGAGCAACCTAACATATTTGAAGAACCTACAAGGGAAGAAGAAGAAGAAGAACCCATTCTTACAGAACCAATGGCTGAAAACCAAAATGAAAGAGGGAATAGAGAGAGAGAGAGTTGAGGGTGCCTTCCCCATCAGAGAAACCAATGGGGACATTAAGATGAAGAATATAAGCCCCTCTGCCCTACCTCATTTCCATGGCCTGACCATAGAGGACCTTGACACTTTCCTATTTGAGTTTTCTATTATATGCTGAACCTATGACTATACAGATGATGAGCAAAAATTAAAATTGTTTCCATCTACCCTCAAGGATACAACATTGCGGTGGTTCATGGGTTTACCTGGAGATAACATCACAACTTGGGCTCAGATGCAGCAGGTTTTAACAAAAAATATCGGGACTACTGTAGGTCAAAGGATACTAAAGAAGAAATTTTCAGGATGACTATGGGCCAGGATAAATCCTTAGAAGACTATGAAGAAAGATTCTAGCTCAATTACAAAAGGGCCAAGTGCACACTTGACCTTGAGTCACTAAAGTTTGTCCTTCTTAGAGGAGTAAGGGAAGATCTTCTGGGTACCGTGCATTTGTTAGCACGAGTAGATATCTACCAATTACCCTATGAAGATATCAAGACTGTCTTTAGAAACCATTTTAGGGAAACCAGGAAAAGGTGTAGGGGTAGTCAACCTATGGCAAGTACATCATCTTCCAACTCATCCATCAAGGGTGAAATTGGAAATATGCTGGAAGATTTCAAAAGTGAGATGCTGCAAACCCTTGCCTTGCAATTAGACACCATGAACATCAAAAGGAAGCAATAGGAAGTAGAGAGAGCCTTGGACATCTTTTTCCCTAGATGCACCAGGAGGCATCCTAGGAACGAATGTCCATTGTTGGGCAGTAGATCCCCCCATACCAGGTTTTGGGGCTTAAACCCTGAGTTTTAGTCAATGTAATGTAAAGACCCTGCAAAATTTGGGCGTAAAGCATGAGAGTCTAGGGTTTTCCACCCTAAAATAATGTAATTTAATATAGAATGTGTCGACCTACCCATGGTCCACGGACCATGGGATTGTATAAATAGAGCGAGGCTCTAAGTGTAAAACGAAGTCTTGGTATTAAGTCATATATTCTTTTGGATGAGGAATTCTCTCTGAGTCTGTAAGTCTGAGTCTTGGGTTGTAGTAGTAGGGAGAGGCTCTGTAGCTATGTGCGCAGAGGCCTGGTAGAGTCCGCAACTATGTGCACGGACCCCTGTAGCTGAGTGCACAGGGCAGAGTTGGGTTTGTACTTGGACAGAGAATTAATAAAAGATAAGTTGATTATGAAATAATGTGTGTTTATACTCCTATTATGTTTATGAATTTCTATACAGTTTTATGATTGCACGCACTTGCTATGAAAATTGAATGATTAATAAGAATCTTGGGTATATGAAATTAAGTTAAGATCTATAATAATAACACAGTAAGGATAAAGGATCTAGACAACACCTCTTCGCGCTCTTTATAGAGTTGTGTGAAAGCAGTCGCACAAGCTGCGAAGGACAGATCGTTGTGTGGAGCAACACAAGTGCGCAGGATCAGTTCGCAAACTTCCCAGACTTCATCAAGACGTCCCTAGGGTGTGGAAACCTAGTTCCAGCACCCTCCCATACTACCTTGGGTGAGACCTCAGTCTGCACATCGCGGGCTATTGCTAAAAGGGCTAGTAGTACTAGGATTTGCTTGGCTAAACTCACTGCTAAACCTGGTTCAGGCCCCATGTAGCCAAAAAATGGTTCCATTGCCAGGACTGGGATCTGCTTAAGGGATGTCTAATGTCGTGCCACTAGAACCCAACAAAGAAGGAAATTGAAGAGTGGTTGGAAACGAAGCTTCATGATTTTGTAACACAGGAAAATAGAACTCCACAGATATCTGAGAAAAGGTGCCTGGATCACTACGTGTATACGGAAATCCATAAGATATTCTTTGCATCCTTTCCTTCCAGACTATATGAGTGGATCGCGAGGTTAGCCGACTGCTAGGGAAGGTGTAAGCTTGAGCAACCGATAGTGTGGACTCCAGAGTTAGTGCATAGACTAGAGGCATCAGAAGATAGGATCACGCGAGCTATGGACCATGGGCTCGACCGGATAATTGGGGGATTTATCACTGAGTTTGTAGTAGACATGACTGTGAGATGTAGTGAAGCAGAACAACATTTTCTCAAGGGACTGCGGGGTAAGTACATTAAATCATTGAATACTTGGATGAAGATGTTGTTATGTGAAAAGCGGGTTATGCGAATACATTAATATTTGGAACAATGCGGAGTGGAAAGATCTACAAAGGTACCGAGGGATTAGGAACCAATCCCTTAATTTCACCTTCATGAGAGAGCGAGGAAGAGCCTGCTTGGGTTTCTCCAAGAAGTACGATCAATTTGATAAGGCAGCGCATTCCGTAGTTATCACCTCCACTTGCTTCATCACTCGTTTCACCTACTTCCCCTCCATCTTCACCCACCCCACCTCCACCAAACCCACAGTTCAGCATGGTGAGCACAATCAAGCTACTCGTATTCAGAGGAGTAGTGAATGAAGATCTGGACCAGTTTTGGTTTGTGGTAAGAGCAGTGTGGGAAGCATAAGGGGTCACAAATGACAACATTAAGAGGGCCACATTGGTAAGCGCATTGCAGGATCGCGCACTAACATGGTATATCAAGCACTCTAATGATCACCCAAATGTAGGAATAACAGAGATCCAGAATGCACTGAACAGAGAATTTAGTTAGCCGAAATCAGGGACATAGTCAATCATCAGATTTAAAGAAATCACGATGCTTCCAAGAGAGACCCCCTGGGATCTGGATTAGAGGCTGAAGAGTACAATCTGTGAGGCTAATATGATGCTAACAGATGCGCAACAACGCACATGGTTTGTGGCATCTTTGACACCACACCTGAGGACGGTGCTGTCACAACAAAAGCTTTCAACACAAGCCAAAGCATTGGAAATGGCGATGAGGTTGCATGAAACACCAATATAGGATCTGGAATTGGGAGTCCAACAAATCCACGTGCAACTACAAAATCTATGCTTGGAGATGTAAAGTTTGAAGCAGGATAGGGCGCCATGGCCAGAGGCACGTGAAGAAGTGTGGTGCATAAAATGCAAAGGCCAGGTCCATGACAAATACCATTGTCCAGTATTCACGAACTACTTGGCAGGAGGGGGAGGAATGCCGTTGACACCAAAGGCACATGCAGGGCCAAGTATGGCACTCGCCCTATGGTACACAATTTGTCAGATAGGAGGAAAACACATGACAGATAACTGTCAGTTGTTGCAGAAGTATACACAAACTCCCCAACAACTATTTTGTAATTTTTGTAGATCGATGGGCCATGACGAGCGTACTTGTCGTAGCTACGAGTTAATGATGGAGCGGACCCCAGCATATAGAATGTAGATAGAAATGTGAGGCCTCAACCGAGCTGTGGGGATGCCGTGCGCTGGATTTCAGGATGGAGGTCGAGGACGAAGAGGAATGGGACTAGGAAGGGGCCACAGACAGTTAATCTGTTACAATTATGGGGGACCAGGACTCTACGATCGCGATTGTACCAACTCAATGAGAATATCTTGTTCATACTGTGCTTAGGCTGATCATGAAATGGTAGATTGTCCTATGTTGATTGCACAGATGTGCGAGAAAAGGGTACTACAGCCTACTCCAACTCAAAATATCCAAATGATGAGGTCTGAACTGCGCAAAAAAGACCCCAACATGAACATGATGCTTAGAAGTGGCATGACCATAGGGGAAGATAAGGGGAAGCAGTCCGAGGAATATACATGGGTTTGCAAAGCCCCTATAAAGGAACCTGAGTTTGACTTAGAACGCACAAAGGAGATGTTCATGGAAGCTAAGAAGAGCTTCGCGGAGGCCTCCACTTCAAGTAGTAAGGATCAACCAGAGAGAGGGACGTATCCTTCTGTGCTAACTACCTTTTTGGAGACATGCATGAAATTGTTGCGCAACAATAAGGCAGTTAAAGGACTACAGGAGTTGATAACTAGGTGCGCAGGGTCAGGGGAACTGCGCGTAGTCCAGAAACTAGGAAAGCATGCATTGCGCACTGGGAGGGAAATGAGATTGACGGCACAGATTGGCGAGTATGAAATGGATCAGGTAATCCTAGACCTGGGTTCGGACATGAATGTGTTACCAAAGCAGACATGGGAATGCATGGGTAGGCTCACGTTGCAGTGGTCCCCTATTCAATTACGAATGGTGAACCAAGAGAAGATTTTCCCCATGGGGAGGTTGTAAGGGGTAACTGTTGATATCAAAGGCGCGAGCATGCAGACGAACTTTGAAGTGATATAGATTGTTGATGACAGCAATCCTTATTCCACGTTGCTAGGAATAGACTGGGCCATTGATATGAATGGAGTCATCAACCTAAAGAAGCGGAAGATGATATTCAAGAAAAAGTCCCTACGCATAGTAGTTCCACTAGATCTAGCCGAAGGAGGGTACTACACTAAACCTGTGCACGATGATGACAATGACGATGAGCTAGATTGCATTTACTAGACAACAATGCAAGATTAGGATCAGGTGAACCGGACCGCAGATGGGAGAATCTCATGGCAACGTGACAGTTCCTGTACTTCAGATTCAGATGAAGAAGTAGAACACTAGAAGAACCGGTTGCACAAAGTGACAACGCTGAATTGCAACATGATGATTAGATCACTGTGGTGTGTGACAATAGAAGCAAGGGAACTGGCAACATATGATGGGGTAACAGTGGTGGATGAATTCTTAGACAAATTTGAAAGTACAGTATTGAAACAGTAGTGGTACGGTGCACTGGAATGGGCGTTACGCACGACACCCACACGATAGTGGAGTACACATCAGAAGATTATTGGAAACTGGCGTGCATGTAGAAGACAAATGCGCTTACGGTTTGGAAGTCCCCAGTGTCAAACGAGAGCCAGGAAACCAGGATGACGTAGTTTGCACACCCACCTGTGTCGATGGGTGCAGGCGTGTGCTGTGCAAGCACATCCCAGACTAAGGATCGAAAATTGGAACCTGGCGTGGCAGCGGGACAAGCAATGCACACCACAAATATTCCACATTGGAGCATTCAAAAAGCTATGCAAAATCATGAATGAAGTTCACCAGGTGAGACAAACTGAGTGGGACCTATGCGTACTAGTGGTTCAATGGGCCTATAGGACCATGAGCAAAAACCAGAGTGTGGAAGCAATCCCAACACTGATGAGAGGAGATGAAACCATAAGAGTAAAGAAGAATCCCCATCCCATAGCTCCCATAGTTAGGACAATACGCGAGGACTTGGGTAAATGAATTATGCAGTTACAGGAAGTTATTCGATGAGGGAACTTGAACCTTCGTGAACTCGAAGAAGCTCGAGTACGACTGAAGAAAAAGATCATGGTAATAGACACGGAAATCAGAAAATTGGAGACAAAAATCATGCAAACATGTCACGTCGACAGAAGGACAGGACAAGATATGAGCAGCCATACCACCAGATTAGAAGATTGTAGCCGAGAATTTCTAGCTCTGCTACTATGGCTACAACCACACCTTATCAAATAAAGTAACCAGGGGAGCACACCGTATAAGGAAGAACATAAGGCATTGACTGGCATGAGGGTAACTAAGGGAGGCCTGCGGGCCAAGTTGAAAGGTGACTTGAAGCCTCACACCACAAGTGCGACCACCTGACTATCTGTAGGAAGCACAGTCTTAGCGCTGCAAGCAGTTGAAAGAGAGCGGAGGACTATAAAAGAGTTTGTATGGGAGCTGTGCGACAAGGAGGTTGCACACAGGATTAGTATGTCACAGGGTTCGTGGCTATGCATAGGGAGCCACGCTGCTACGTGGATAGGCTGGGAGGTGACTGTTGGTGTCACTGTTTAGGACAAGAGGTCCAATTTAAGGCAAAAAGGAGTGGGCGGCATGTAATTAAGATACGAATTAAGAGCGAGATTGGGGACGACCTGCCGCCACAAAGGCATTAATGACTCAGTAGTGGGGGGAAGGGTCGAATTCAAATTCAAAAGATGTTATAATACCATTAGGGCTAGCCATGATGCAACACTTGGTTGTTTGAGAATTGAGCAAGTACAAAGCACTGAGTGCCACATACTCTTACCACCCTCAACTGCAGACACGATGATGGCTGCATGAACAAGAATGCGATTCACAGAAGTTACCCCAGAGCCCCGTATAGTCTAGGAAGAGCCAAAAGAGGCAGGAACTACACCAGAAGTTCCTAAGTCACCCTACATGCCTTGAACACATAAATATAAGCAAACAATGGGGCTAGTTCGGGTATCACCATGGAACCCCCGTTTAGTAAATTATCAATGATAGAGAAGGGGAAAGCCATCACCCTTGAAACTGAGGAGGAGGAGAAAGAATTACAAGCTATGATCGCCCGAATTGAAGTGCTAGATGATGAGGCATAGACTGTCTCCCAAGTGCCTTCGGAGATAAAGTTACCCCCCTACATCCCCTTGTGGAAGGGGAAAGCCAAGATACTGAAGGACCTGGAGGCCACGAAGAGTGCACTCTAGACCCCACTCCTTCTAGATTAAAGGTCCATCGATGGGATGGGTACCTAATATGATGTTCAAATACTGGGACCTCACAGATAACGAGAAGTTCCCGCAGTTGGCCACGGAGAAATTACTACAGTAGAAATGGTTACACAGTGTGGAAAGGGTTGGGTTACTTCATCTGCGATGGATACCCCACTACCACTGCACACCCATCATAATTTTTTTCATACGATAGCTCCTGTGCCTAGTGCATGATGGGTGTCTCTGGCTAGAGGAGCCAATTCCCATCATCGCTCATTTAATTCACCAAATTTCTCGGCTTGCCATCAAAGGAAATGACCCTATAGCCGTAGCAGGAAAGAGCAGGGACCTGGCCCTCATAGAAGCTATGAAGGCCAAATATAAGTTGGAGAAGTGGAAGTGAGGATACATAATCACAAGCATCAAGGACCAACTGGTGCGCGTAGCCACCCAACTGCTGGCCAGTAAGCTAATGAGGAAATGTCAGGCCGACGAATTGCCAACATCTGTAATTGCATTAGCAGAGCAGTGCGTAGAGGGGGTCCAGTTCAAATGGGCGTAGTTCCTCTGTGACAAGTTTTTGAGAAACTATAGAGAGGCCTAGGATCAGGTAATACCTTCCATTATGTGTGGTTTCTCTTATCCATCTTGTTGGTTGTAGGAGAGCTGTCGGAAGACAGCCAATTTCCCATGGTTGAGGGCATCCTACCCGTAGCCACGAGGTACACCTTGTTTTGGGCAATGAAAGATGCAAAGAGGATTCGTGAGATAAAGGTGTTTTGGGTGTTTGTAGAGGTGAGCATACAAACATGGATCAACCATAGGCTACACTTGTCCCCTACAGTCCATAACAACTTATAGAGCACGACAGAGTTCAAGGCAGATATGCATAACCTGTATATCCAGGCATGCAAAGATCTCGCACGAACATGGGCGAAGCTCCTATTATTGCAATGTCTGATGCAATTTTTTAGGTAATGGAGTCCTGGCCCCTGAAGTGGCGTGCCCTGGACTTGGCAGAAATGGAAAAGATCATAGCACAACAGCGAAAGAAGGAAACCAAGCTGCACATCACGCAACTAGCAAAGAGAAAGTGCCAGGAACAAGAAGCAACCATGTAGCAAAAGGTAGCTGAGGTAGCAGCGGCAGCGCAGATGACAAATACCACACTCGCACCAACCAAAGAGACTGAGGAAGGCCAGAAAATGTCCATGGAGTAGGACATATAGGGGAAGGCTGAGACAAAGGAACACACAGACCTTGCACCAAAATTGACCCAACTCAAGAGGCCGTGTGTCCATGAGAAGCCAACCTCACAGAAAAAGACGAAGGCAACAAAGACCTCCGCTGACCCAATCGAGCTCACCGGGGGATACCTTCTTGACACTGGAAAAATAGTTCATGATGTCACTAAGGATGCTTTTGAAGAATTAATGATAGAGAAGACAACTGTGTTAGGGATGCTCAGAGCATAGTTGCAGGCATTAAAGATGCGACCCCTAGGAATAATGGCATAACACGTTGCAGCAGGTACATTCGAAGCCGAGCCAATGTTGCATGCCCACACCATGAACACTTTTGTATTGCCAGAAGGCGCAATCTTAGCAGCTGCCAAGGGTGATGGGGCCACGACAAGTCAAATGAAGGGCTGGGGATTGAATTTGGCCACCCTTCCTAGAGAAATCCTATACCAACTACAGGATGGGGTAACTGCTAAGCTTTACGCTAGGGAGGGCCTCGCCCTCCAAGTCTTGAGCGAGCAGAAGTTAAATTTAGAACAGCACAACCTGTAGCACAACAACCTGGTCATATAAACCTAGGGATTTGAACAAGCCATGGAGGAGGCCTGTTGCAGCATACTGGAGTTGGTCGTGCCAGCGGTACTTCCAAGAGTAGAAAAGCTTCACCAATTAGCAACTAGAGTCCGCAAGGTCTAGGAGGAGGCCGTGAAGGTTTAGTTGGAGCTGAACCTGCAGATCGCTGAGCTGTGGCTGAAGGCATAGCCCTCTACACCCCCGAAAGTCAGAGAGTAGTGCAACCGTGCCATTCAATCGGGGTTGGAAGCAATAAAGTATGCCGTACAGGATGCATGGGATTATTGGATTAGTCCCTCTTCATGCTCACCTCACTGCAAGAAGATCCAACCATACAATGTCTGGAGACAGAAGCATGGCAGTTACAACAGGCATATGGCAATATCAAGGGGACCGCACAAACGGTCACCTTACTTAGTGACTTGCCAAGATGAAGGAGGGCCAGGCTCTAAAGGAATAGGTGGATGTTGTGTGCCAAAAAGAAGCAGTGCTTAAAGCACGCATCCACCCTTGGCTCGAGGAAACATTCACGGTCACTACCATGATCAAGGGAAAGTTGGCCCAGATGTAGGGTACATATGCGCTAAGGCAAGAAGGTGCCCTTGACAATGATGCATCAGAGATTCGCGCGCAAATGATGTAGCATATAGTAGAAGAATGTGTTGTAGACATAAGTGAAGTGCAAAAGTTGCTGTATGGACTTCACGCAAAGATCACCACACTAGTAGAGTGACTCGGGACGAGTCATGATGATTATGTTGGGGGCTTGTTGGGCGGTGGATCCCCCCATAGCAGGTTTTGGGACTTAAAGCTCGAGTTTTGGTCAATTTAATATAAAGACGCTGCAAAATGCAGGCGCATAGCGTGAGAGTCTAGGGTTGTCTGCCCTAAAATAATGTAATTTAATATAGAATGTGTCGGCCTAACCATGGTTCGTGGACCATGGGATTTTATAAATAGAGCGAGGCTTTAAGTGTAAAAGGAATTCTTGGTTTTAAGTCTGTAATTTCGAGTGTTGGGTTGTAGTAGTAGGGAGAGGCTCTACAGTTGTGTGCACAGAGGCCTAGTAGAGTTCGTACCTGTGTGCACAAACCCTTGCAGCTGAGTGCACAGGGAAGAGTTGGGATTGTACTTGGACAAAGAATAAATAAAAGATAAGTTGATTTTTAAATACTGTGTATTTATACTCCTGTTATGTGTATGCATTTCTTTACGGTTTTATGATTGTACACACTTGCTATGAAAATTGAATGATTAATAAGAATATTGGGTATATGCAATTCAGTTAAGATCTATAATAATAACACAGTAAGGATAAAGGATCTAGACAACACCTCTTCACACTCTTTATAGAGTTGCGTGAAAGCAGTCGCACAAGCTTCGAAGGATAGACGGCTACGCAGAGCAGCGCAAGCATGTAGGGTCGGTCCGCAAAATTCTTAGACTTCATCAAGACATTCTTAGGGTGTGGAAACTTGGTTCCAGCACCCTCCCATACTACCTCGGGTGAGACCTCAGTCCGCGCATCGTGGACTGTTGCTGAAAGGGCTAATAGTACTAGGATTTTCTTGGCTAAACTCACTACTGAACCTAGGTTAGGCCCCACGTAGCCAATATCCATTGAAATATATTGATATTTTCTAAGTCTGTGAATAAAACCACTCCACATATAAGTTCCCTTTGTTACCTAGACTCAAAACAGTATATCACGGAGCTGAAGGGGACACTGAGTAGTTTTGCTACATCAACCAAAGGAGACCTCCTGGGCCTACACCATACTAGCAGGGCATGCAAGGGTCATCCCATGCATATTAAAACCCCAACCAAACCACAGTGATGAGCACTAGTATTGTAGCAAGGATGCTACAACTCCTGGGATACCAGCTTTACTTATCAACTTGGCGTTCATACAAACTTGGAGGTGACAGTGCTATATGCACAAGTAAAAGTGAAGGTCCTGCTTGTTGTCACTATTCATCTAGAAAGAGACCCCAAGGGTTCCAAGCCACACTTCTATAGAGTCAGAATAAGCTTAATTATTTGATGGGAGAAGAGCAAATCTATTCTAAGAGAGCTACTCTACTATAGTAATAAAGAAAACAACATGTAATGCTAAATCACACAATATCCTAACTAACCATTTAAACAACTATGCTAAGCAGAATAGCTAAATCAACTCTAACCTAATGCTACTATCTAGTTTATAGAAGTACAGAGCATCAAACCATACTAATGTGTAAGTAAGGAAACAAAACTAAATTTGTTTCCACTTTTTTTGGTTTTTCGGTGTTTGTGATGATCAGACAGTGTTGGAGTCTGATTAAATAACCAAATCAAAGCTCAAGAGTGGCAACATTTAAATAATACGTAGAACAAAGTTTAGGAAGGAGTCAAGCAGAAGAGAAATCGAAGATCGAAATCAGTGAAAGGGAGACATAATGAAGAAGCAGTGCATAGAAACCATTGGATCAGGTAGGTCAACAAATAGGACTAATGGAAGATGAGCGACGGAGATCTTATCATAGGAGATTAAGTGAATAGACGGATGGATCGATCAACGAACATGATTAATGGAAGATGAGAGGTGGAGACCTTATCTTGGATATTAAGTGAATAAATGGATGGATCACATCAAGTCACGTGTCAGTAGAAGGGTGGAAAACGTGCAGAATGATGGACTGGTCTTTGTAGGTGGTAAGTAATTTCTCACGCACCCTCAAAGTTGTAAGTGGAATTCCTAAATTTTACGAGATTAGCCTAAGTGGGTGACATGTAGCATAGGAAAACCACTTTTATCACGCGCTCTCGATCTTATATAGGTCGTCCAAGAATCCATGCAAAATTGCGCGATAGCCGTTGGATCATGCAGGATAGATCAATGGTGGAGATCGGCCAAGCTAGTTGGTGAGCGGGTGACGCGATAGTCATTGGATCAAGTGAGACAGACCAACGGTGAAGATCGAACAAGCTATTTGGTGAGTGGGTGACGCGATATCCATTGGATTAAGCAAAACATAATGGCAATGGATATTTGGAGCACCTAAAATCAAATGTTGAAATGAATATGTGGCACATGGTCGATGGTGATTGGTCAGGTTTGTTGCATATCAGATGGTAAGCAAATATATGGGCATAATTTGACTAAGACGTGATTTATTGGATTCGCCATATATTATGCATGAAGGAAGTGTTGAAGGAAATGAGAATATGAGTGAGATCTTATTACAGAAAGAGAGTGATGGGAAAAGATGACGATGAAATGAACCAAGTACTGAATCAAGACGAAAAACTCCAAAGCTCATGCAAGAACTAGAAAACTGTGTTTTTGGGGTTGCTGAAGGGTCTCTTCGTCGGGTCATTGTCCCAGAGGGAGGAGGTGAGGATGAGACACCTGCTGACAACCTTATGTTGATCTTTTTCTCCTTGTTAACCGACTAATTGAAAGAAGGCACAAACGGAAGCAAACTAACATACAACCAATCTACGCTGCACTGTTGTAATGGAAATGCAGCTACTTAAGAAAATAAATGATTAAACCATGAATCTATGCTAGCATAAATGTACAATAAAGAGAAGCCTTGGATGCTAGGGTTGGGCCCTAACCCAAGAGCTTCAGCCCTCTGAGTTAACTCAGTGTTGGCTAAAAAAAAAACTCATTCTTATTATCAAAACCATGGATTACATCAAAAACTATCACAAGTCTCACAACTCAAAAATAGAGTAGAGTTTAACAATAAAAAATCTGAATCCTATTGAGGTCCTAGATCTCTCTACTTATACATCTAAAGTCTCTAATGCCTTCCTTAAAACTAGGGAGGCTCAGCTCCCAAACTCGAGATAAACTAGTGCTTTGACTTTCACTTGTTCGGCTACCTTCTAGTTCTCATGATTTGGTTGTTTGCACTCTGAGCTGATGGAGGAATATTCAAATGGAGGGGTCGTAAATGAGGAGGATTTACATCCTATAATTCCTCTCCCTTGTCCTATTCGAGTTTTGACCAAGGTCTTTGCCAAAATTCCTTGCTCTTATCCTTAAATCCTGCATTAAATGCACATTAGACCACAAAGCAAAATATCCAACTCTAACTCATCTCATAAACAAAATATAATCAAAAGTATGCAATAAGTTGCGAGAATAGTTGGTTTGACTAAGCTAGGAGGTGAATTAAGGCCCATATAATTACTGAATGATGAGGCTCATCACCCATCTCCACAGATTACTTACATTGATGAAGTAAAAGATAGAGAGAAAGATAAGTCCCTAAGGTTTTATTACTTAGTCCTTGTTAAGGTTGTGGATTAGCTGGACCAAGAAATATATCACATCAAACTTTTGAAGCATGCTATCTTGAGTGAAGGGAAGCTAGAAAATAAAAACTTTGTTATTATTTTTACTCATAGTGAAGATATGCAAATAATTGACTTGAATCAGAACAACTATCTTGAAGGAGCTTTTAAGATGATAAATTTGTTATGGAAGTTGGATTTTGTAGGTTTTAACCTTGTACACAAATTTCCTGCAAACAAATTCTTAAAACATAAAAATAAATAATGGCGAGAACATAAAACAAATATACACAAATATTTTCCCCTAGATCCCAAAATCAAGACTACGAGATTTATTTTTTGTTATATACCTTTAAATATTACAATACATATATATACATGTTGAAGCATTCATAAACCCCAATCCATAACCCTGGATTAGAATGTAGCTATAGTTCCCTTGACCAGATCTACAAAATACCATGGCTAGAAAACCATCATTCCCAAAACCATGTGAAAAACCTATGCACAAAACCATGGGTAGGTCCGCCCAACTATACTTTGGTTGCATAAAAAATAAAATTCTTGGGGCGCTGCCCCAAATACTGTGCAGGGGGAGCTACCACCCCTGTGTAAATTCACCGGCAAGGGGGCGGCAGACCCACTGTTGCACCTGACACAATGTACAACGTGTTTATCTAGTCGTAGAACGAATATAACACACACCCAACAAAATTCACCCTCATTGCTTGCATGGAAAGTACTATATGAGGAAGTATATGGTACTTAGACTCTGGTGCTTCATTTCATATGACAGGAAATAAGGAGTTCTTCGGCAGATTGTAGGAGAAGGACCTACAATTACACATAGAACTTGGATATGATGGGAGCTATAGTACCAAAGTGATTGGAACTCTCACCTTTAAGCGGGAGTCAGGGTCCCATCTTCACTTAAATAATGTAATGTATGTGCATGGTTTGAATAAAAATTTAGTTTCTATAGTTTTACTTGTGGACAGAGGATATGATGTGGTGTTCAGTAAAGGTAAAGCTTATTTGAAGCATGTTGCTACTGGACAAGTAAACAAAATTGGTGTTCTGGTTAAAAATCTCTACAAGATAGAGGTGGATGCCTGCGTTGCATTAAGCAGCAAGGAAGAACATGTCCAGGGCCAAGATGTTGGAGAGCTCTAACATAGGTGCATGGGATACCTACACCATGGATCTTTGAAAATTATGCAGCAAATCACCAATGGAATTCCAAAATGCAACCCTTGATCAACATGATGTTTGCAAGGGATGCACTCTTGGAAAATATGTTAAATCCTCATTCCAAGGATGAGATAGCAAATCTGGAGCCATCTTGGAGCGAGTTCACTCGAATGTGTTTGGACCATTTTATACAGTCTTAATTGCAAACCATAGGTATTTGATCTTTGTAGATGATTTTTCCCGCAAATGATGGATCTATTTTATGAAGAAGAAATATAAGATTTATTCAAAATTTGTTGAATTTAAAGCCTTAGTTGAAAATGAGACTAGAGAAAAAATTAAATCCCTGAGAAGTGATAATGGAGGAAAGAATGTGTCTAATGCCTTCAAAGAATTATGTGCCAAGGAGGGTATTAGAAGGGTGTTGACTACACCTCACAACCCATAGAAAAATGGGGTGACAGAGATGAAAAATAGAACCACTGTAGGGGTTGCAAGGGCAATGTTGCATGATCAAGCATTGCCACTATACCTGTGGGCATAAACATGAAATACAATTGTTTATTTTCAAAACAAGAGCCCTCATAAAATTCTTGGAATGATCACACTAGAAGACGCTTTCTCTGGGAGGAAGCAAAATGTCTACCACTTTCACACTTTTGGATCCATTATCTATTTTCATGTCTCCAAAGATCGCAGGAAAAAGTTGGAGCGCACTACAGAGGGGGGGATCTTTGTAGGATACATAGAGACACCTCATATTTACTGGGTTTAATGCCCTCACTGAAGATGACTATGATGAGGAAAGATGTCAGATTTGATGAGGAGAAAGCCATGAGAATCTCTCTAGAGAAAGAGCTGAGCGTTCCACCAGAGGAGGATCTTCTAGCTCCAAAGCAAGAGCCTCAATTAGATATTCTAGCTCCAAAGGAGGAGCCTCAATTAGATCTACAATATGTTGTGGAGTAGCCACATGTGGACGAGTATAGAGTAGGATGAGTGGAGACACCCACTCACACAGAGCCTTCTAGATAACGGAGGAAGAGAACCAAGGAGGTAGATAGGTTGGTGTAAGAAGCTCAGGAGTAGGTTGGAGCTCCTAGCTCCTTATGAAGACAAAGGAGATCACTAGACAAATATACCAAATATATGGCACTCATGACATAACTGATTGATTTGGAGCCTTGTTCATTCGAAGAGGAAATTTCCGAGCAAGTGTGGGTAGATAACATGGTGGAGGAGTATGAATCCATCATGAAGAATGATCCTTGGGAGGTTGTGCCTAGACCTGAGGGAAAATATATTATTGACTCTAAGTGGGTGTATAAGGTGAAACATGCAACTGATGGCAATGTTGAGAAGTACAAGGCCAAATTTGTGGACAAAGGCTTCTCATAGGTGGAGACAGTTGATTATGAGGAGACATTTTCCCCTGTGGTAGGATACTCATCTTTCAGGACCATGCATGCATTCACAACACAATTTGGGTGGAGGATCCACCAAATGGATGTCAAGATTTCCTTCCTCAATGGGGTGGTTGAGGAAGAGATCGACATTGATTATCTTGAGGTATTTGAGACATTTGACAGGGAGACAGATGTGTGTAGACTCAGGAGAGTCCTTTATGGTATCAAGCAGGCACCTTGTGCTTGGTACACTCGCATAGATTCCTATCTCAATGTATTAAGGTTCACTAAGAGTGAAGAATATGCCAATCTCTACTACATTTTAGTGGATGGAAGTCTTCTCATCTTATTCCTGTATATAGATGATTTAATACTGACAAGAGATGAGAGGTTGATCCAGTCTTATAAGGAGGACCATGCAAGAGAGTTCAAGATGGCGATATGGGTTTGATGCACTACTTCCTTAGCTTGGAGGTGTGGCAAGGAGATAGAGAGTTATTTTTTGGTCAGGGGAAGTACACCTCTAAAATCATTTAGAGATTCCATATGCAGGATTGCAAACCCATGGGCACTCCTCTAGCTACTAATTGGAGGAAAGAGGACACTTCTACAATAGAGGTAGTCTATGGCACTATCTACTGACAGTTGGTGGGGTCCTTGATGTACTTTGTGAACACAAGACCTGATATTTGTTTTTCCATGGACCAACTTAGTCAATTCATGGTGGAGCCTACCAAGCTTCATTGGAAAGTAGCAAAACATGTTCTAAGATACCTCAGAGGCACAATAGATTTTGGTTAATGGTACATGTAGACAAATGGTGTGAAGCTCCAAGGCCTCACATCTGCAGATTTGGCAGGGAGTCCCTCGGATAGGAAGAGCACATCAGGAGCTATATTCATTGTTGGGTCAACAACAGTTTCCTTGTGCAATAGGAAACAAATATCCGTAGCACTCAACTGAGTAGAGGTCGATTATATGGCTACTAGTCAAGCAACATGTGAGGCTTTTTGGATGAGGAAGATCCTAGTTGGTCTCTTTAGAAAGGGGATGGAGCCTACATTGATCCACTGTGACAACCAAAGTTGTATAAAACTCTCTGAAAATCCAGTGTTTCATGATAGGCCCAAGCATATAGAAATCAGGTACCATCACCTGAGAGATTGTGTGCAAAGGAGGATTGTTATGTTACAATACATACCTATAGAGGAGCATGATGCAGACATTTTGACAAAGGCTTTTTCAAGAGGAAAGTTTGAGTTCCACAAGAGCGAGATTGGGGTTGTTCAAAACCCTTTTCTTGCTAAGAAGGAGTGCTAAATTGTAGCAAAAAAAAGCTTCATTTGACTTGTGCCTTAGTCAAATGGAGAAATTCGAATTTCTGCATCAACAGGATGACTTGAGCTGCAGTTAGCAGGAGTTACATGGAAAAGTCACTTAGTTAATTAAGCCAATTCAGGTTTGTGGGAAAGAAGTAGAGTTGTCAATGATTTGATTACTAAGATCTAGCAATCTAGAGGAGTTATAGTTTGTGAAACTTAATTATTTGAGCTCTAGTCATGAATAGAGTCAATAGGAGTTCAGTTGAGTAGTTGCAACTATTGTTAAGTCATTGATCTATCAGTTAACTAGTCAATTTACGAAAAGTAGCCTTAGTCTTGTGTGCAATTTGAATTGCCTAGTCGAGTGGAGGGAAAAGGCATAATTGTATTTATTGTTGTATGGTATTGAGTGTAAAAAGTTTACATGTAGCAGGTGAGGAATTCTCTTGGGATTGCACAAGAAAATAAGAGCTCTTCCTATTCTTTAGGAGTAGGAATTGCACAAGGAAATAGGAGAAAGCAAGTGGCCTATTTTGGCTAAGTATTGACCTGAGCCTACTCAAGAGGAGATCAATATTGTAGTGCAGATTGAGCTTCAAGGGTTGAAGCAGTCATTGTATTTGATCATTGTCTCATCTGATATAATACAAACAGAGAAGGGGTTTTTCCGAGTTGGGTTTCCTAGTAAAAATATTGTGTTCATTGTGTTTGAATGTTTGCATTATATGTTTTCCCTTCCATAGAGAGTAGAAGAAATTTGTGTCTATTGATCTCATTGTGATTTCATTAGCAATTGCAAATTTGGAGTTATTTCTACAGATGCTTGTTAAATTTGAATTCATTTTTGAGATATGGAAGAAACAAAATGATTGTTGTAATAGATTTTCCGTATTTATCCCATCCATATTGCTTATTTTAGATCGACGTTTCAAACCCTAAACTGAGGTTCATCATCAAGATGAAAGTATGTGGAAAACTAATCACCACCACTTAGTGTTTAATAAATAAGGAGAAGTTATTAGGGTTTAAGAGAAAATGGCCGACAGTGAAATTATTAGAAAATGAATTATGTAATGATTAACTAAATTAAATGAATTAAATGATTTTATTATTTTTAGAAATGAATGTATTTTAAGTAATATTATGTAAATCTTTATGAATAAGAAGTGAATTAATTGTATTTAAATTTTTAAGGTTTTCTAATCATGTTAAGATGTATAATGTAGTGATATAAGGAATATTTAGAAGGTATATATATATATATAAAAGAAAGAAAATGTATTAAAGAATATAACGTTGTTGTTTTAAATTCAATATTTTCTATCCAAAGATTTTCTTAGTACAACAGTGTACTAACTTGTATCAATTAGTATTTGCAAATCATGTTGTGAGTTCTGACATTAAGAATAGAGTTGAACCATCTCCAACAACATTTAGACTTTTGGGGTAAGACGCCTTATACCATGAGTAAGGATTTGAATAACCTCTCACCCCTTGTATGAACTAGATGAATCCTAGAAATACAATAATAAGCCTCTGCCTCACCACCAAGTCAATTGATCGTGTGAGAAAAATAAGAAAGCATACACAGCCTTGGGCACCTACCTTCGCATAATGACAAAAACTTCCTAAATATGATGCGGTCATTTTTGAAAGGCGTAAGTTTTAAATATCCTTCCAATGAAGAGTGAGAAGCTATCTAACCACTTGATGTCTATCCCACAATTTTTGGTTGGTGGAGCCCTACTTTCAGTGATCATGACCAACCTCCCAACATGATTACTTATAAATTGTTTATCTTTGTCCTTTTGTTTTCTGCGGTCTATTTCTATGGCTCTGAACTTCTAAGGACTCACAAAGCACGAGTCCAATATATGATGCCGGGATGAAAGTATCTGTCACGCAGTGGAGTCCGGTAGCATAAAGGTGTCCAATTTCCTCCTGTCGAGCATGAATTGGATTCGCGATGGGGATTGTTTACCAGGGCGCCCTCCGTGTTGTTGGTTTTCCAAATTCCGATCATGCCACAGGCAGTGAGTATGTAGCGTTAGACTACGACAGCAGGAATGAATTAGATTCGCGATGTACGGGCAAGTGGTTTTCCAAATTCCGATCATGCCACAGACAGTGAGTATGTAGCGCTAGACTACGACAGCAGGAATGAATTAGATTCGCGATGCACGGGCAAGAGAGATATGGGCAGGCCACATGAGTTGCGTTTGGCGTTTTGTTGAAGTATCCATCGACTCTGTGTGTAACACAAGTTTTGAGTAAACAACTTGTGGCATACTAGCTTTTGCATGTCGCATTATGAGGCACTTGTTTGGCATCATTCAAACGCTTGGATTCCGAAGAATCTATGACTAGTTTGAAGTGTTTGTTACGAAACAAATCACCAGTAACCAAAGTAGCCAACAAACCAAAGAGGTATGTTTGAATGGAAATGAGTGTCTAAACATAAAGTTCAATGTACTTAAAAGGAAAGAAAGGTGGTTCCACTCCTCAAACGAGGTCCATTACATAGTATCACAATGAGGGCCGATAGTTATACATGAGCAATCTGCCACCTTTCAAATATGGGAGGCAGCGTGAACTCAAGACCCCACTAAGAGATTATTTTGATGTCGATGTGAAGTGAAAGCGATCCAATCATTGAAAACGAGCAATATGAATGATAAAATATAAACAAGGGAGGCTGCGTAGCAGCTAGTCCCTGCTTTGAGTGGGAAGCGGCGCTGGAGCTTGTTGTTAATGCAGCTTAAAAGCCATCGATCCAATCGTGGTAGGGTTACGGGAAGAGCCGCCTATCCAGCGGGCGCCAGATGGTTGGCCGATTATCCAGTTGTACTTCAGCAGGATCGAATATAGGGAGAATAGAATTATTGCGTATCGCCTTACCCTGCCAGTGAGATTGTTGGACACATGGAGGGGCAGTTTGCCTTTTCCCTATTTGACAAATGCACGAAAATGAAAACATGCAGTTATTGCATGCCACCCACTTGTCCTGTTACCATTTTCCATTTTAAGCATTTCTACACAGCCCTTTTCTGGTTTGGAATGGACGGAATGGACACTCCCGATCTGATCAGACGACAAAAGTCTTGAAAACAGTTTTAAACGAGAAATCTGTTCGATCGATCAAAGATACTTTGTTATCCAGCGCTACAGCGGTAAATAACTCTTCTGCAGCTTTTAATTTTGGTTTGCTGTGAGTGTTTGGACTGAAGCTTCAACAGAAAAATCTTGATATTCTTGCTCTCGTCTGACAACATTTCAATGTTCAATTGAAAACCTTAGACTGAAAGATGGAAAAGCTTTGAAGTCCAGCGCTGTAAATGTTGCAAATATGGCAGCCGTATATTGTCTTAATCTTTTGTATTAGATGCGTGTGTTTACGGTGGAAGAGAGGAAATCCAAAGAACAAGAGATCTTCGCAAATTATTAGTGAGCTAGATTTCAAGTTGGCCCGGTACGCTGCGCCATGCCGTAATTCAAACGGAGCCTCTGTGGATCATATTTGAGAGAGATATGGTGATCCAGCTCAAAGAAGAGCTTATCATGAACAGCTACAAGACAATCGATGGCAGAGGCGCCAATGTCCACATCGCCAACGGCCCTTGCATTACGGTACAATATGTGAGTCATCCACCACAAACCCTGCTGGAGGGCTTGGCAATGGGATATGATGAACATGACTCGTATTATCTTCTGTGTGCTCTGCCGTTCGCCTTGCTTTTTCGTGGGAGTTGGACGCTTTTGAGGATTTAATGTCGATTCCCTCTGAGTCCTAGCCCTGTTCTTATTATGACTACTCTGTTTGGCAGCAGCACAACAAAGCCCATGAATACGGCGTGTTCCCTGTTTTAAGAGCTTTAGTCCTGGTCGACATTGATACTGATCCCGAATGGATATGAATGAAGTTGAATATGAATGAAGAATAGAGGGCGCAACAGTTTTCATCATCTTATTCTGCAAATTCAGACACTTTGAACATTGCTGTCAATCCAGGCAAACGGAAAATGTTCTCAACATGACTTCATTTCAAATCGAAATGGAGACTTCCAGAGACAGCGTTCGCATCTATCCTCAATTTCTATTTGAATGTTCCATCTACTACAAAATTAATTTGTTAATATGCCGATTACAAAATCTATTTTTATTATCAATATAAATGGTTAAACCATAAAACGAAATAACAGAACGAGATCCATACAACCTACATTGATGACAATTGTTCTTTTGAGTTTTGGATGAATTTAGGTTATGTATTTTATTATTATACTTGCCGCCGCACGTATTATGCATTGGTTTTAGATTTACCATGGTCAAATTTATTAAATAAAATGAACAGGTAACGAAGCGCGAGTACACAGCGGAGAGTGTCTGGAAGCATTGGAATTGGAGGTCAGAAGGAGACCTAACGTTGAACGAAGCGTTCTTTGTTCTCTTTTTTTTTTTTTAACAATGCTTATATTATTGACACCCATTGTTTTTAAGTTCTAAAGTTATTCTAATACCCTCTGCAATCATTGTCGTCGAGGCCTAGAAGGCTCTAGACCCTCGAAAGTTGTAATCAACGTTAGATTTAATTTATGTGTGGCAAGTCATCTGTATGGTTTGACATCGGGCATGGTGATCTTGATGTGTCCAGTATCTATGACATCTGGTATTTAGGGTTTAGATGGATGGGCAAGGGAGTGCGTTCTGACATGCAAGAAACGCTCTGCATGCTGACTCCAACAACACAATGCAGACGGCCAGTAAGATGGTTGGACACCTGGAGGGGCAGTTTGCCTTTGCGTTATTTGACAGATGCACGAAAATGAAAACATGCAGTTATTGCATGCCACCCACTCGTCCTGTACCTTTTGCCATTTTAAGCATTTCTACATAGCTATTCCCTTCTACTTTTAGTGGTGAATTTTTTCTGTAGATTGTACATTTCCGGAGCCTGGATAAGCCGAAGGAAGTTGATTTTTGTTTGGAACTATAGTGGTTCGAACCTTGGTCTCTATAATTGATGCAGGGAGGGAATTATGTTGATTTATAGTTAAAAGGACAACGATGCCGCGTTGCCGAAGATGCGTTGACATTCAAGTCTGTAGACTGCATTAGACCACCCGTAAATAAAAACAGAAAATTTCAAAATACAACTGCCTGCGTTGATCAGAGAAGCATGGACTTTGGGCAGCATTCTCCCAGAATTACCAAGTATCTAAATTTTGTATATTAGGAAGTACAGAGGTCTGACGATCAGAGCCTGGATTTGGGTTTGCATATTTTGAATTGGGTTTGCAAAATATGGATAACATCAAAGAAGTAGCAGCGCGAGCGCCTTGGAAACTTATATTGTGTGGAGAACATGCAGTGGTACATGGATCCACTGCTCTAGCTACTTCTCTGGGCTTCTACACACAAGTCCGGATTCAGACTTCCACAGCTGCAACAGGTTATAGTTGTTATCCTTCATGTCTATATGCAATACTATTTTGTTCAATTAGAGTGGCGTTTGAGTTATTTATTTATTTATTATATGAAGGGTATTGCAGTCATAACCCTGGTTTGATATGCAAAAACTGTTGAAAGGAATTTTAATCTAATCTTTTAATTCCTCTTTGTGATTGTTTGCAGTAGACCCAGATGGACATTTGACTATTGATTTGAGAGACGTGAATGTGCATTTGAAATGGCCAATCAAGAGGATAGAGGCTGCTTTTAAGCCATTGGAAGAATTTGTTGTTGATCCTCTCTGTGTCAAATCTTGTTCCTCAGACATTATGCGGTGCATTGCATCCCTTGTGAATGAAGAAGAATTCCCAGAAGCTGTAATTGGCGTTTCCACTGGAGTTTCAGCTTTTTTATTTCTCTACGTCTCCATTGTTGGGTAAGCTTTGGTGTTGTTATTTGACTTGTGCGTTTTTGATTATTGGAATTATCTACAGTCATATTTGAAATTTTAGCCACCGTTGGAACTTTTTTCATGTACAGCTAACATGATCAGTGCCCAGGTTTAAATCGGCGACTGTAATTGTGAGTTCAGACTTACCTCTAGGTTCGGGATTGGGATCCTCTGCTGCCTTTTGCGTGGCAGTATGGAGTGCGGTGCAAATCTTTTTGGTCTGCAGGGATTGAATCTCCTGATCCTAATTTTCTGAACTCTTTGAAATCCCTTTGCATACAGCGAAGACCAGAGGTAAATTCATGCTCTGAAACCGTGCTTATCATCATTTGTTTTCTCCAGTCACAATATTTGTGTTACTTCCAAAGTTTTGTTGAGAGCTGAATTCTGCAAACAGGTGGAGGTCGAAGTGATGATTGTATGAGTTAAGGACAAAGGTCCAACAATACTTCAGCAAGCCAAGAAGCATTCGGTTTCTCTTCTGGTTTTAGGGCAGCCCAAACCAGCCTTACTGTGCAAGTAATGAAACAGAAATTCATGCTGCTAAATGCAAAAAACTCAGTACCATTATTATATTTGTAGTAAGGCAATATAGTATGATTAATACAATATATGATTGACTAATCATGTAATTGCTAATAAATTTGAGATTGTGTGCAGACTGATAAAAGCCGAAGAATGGGAGGTTATCTGATCAGTACCAAGAGATACAAGTCTAGTTTCCTGTCTGTTGCGCTGCAACAGAATGTTTCTCGAGCTCCAAGATCTCATCCCTAAGCATATATTCAGGTTTCTGAATTAACACTGATTTCATATTTGTCTTTTTAAGAATTTAAATACCTCAGTTTTTAAGAGAAATTTATATAGATTTAATATCTGGTTTTTCAGGTTACCGAATCCATACTATCAAATATCTCAAATATTTTCAAATCCATACTATCAAATATCTCAAATATATCTCAAATATTTTCAAAGCACTGATTTCAAATATATCTCAAATATTTCAAAGCACTGATTTCATAGAAATTCAAATTCAAGCTTAAATGCCTCAGGATTTTGATTTTTTTATTTTTGTATTTAAGATTTTACATATAGCAAGTGAAGGTAGGAGAGACATCAATGAAAGAGATAGTTAGTTTGTTACCTTGTAGTTTGTTACCTTGTTTGAGTTTCAGTTTGAAAACAGTTCCAGGAGAAAATTCACAAGCAAGAACCAGCGTCTCCACCCGCAGCAGATCAGAGAAAATTCATAAGCAAGAACTAGCGTCTCCACCAGCAGCAGACTGGCAGCAGATCAAGATTGAGGAACAGTTCGATCAAGATCGAGGAACACTTCGAGATGGACCCGTTCCAATCCCAGTCATAGCGGCATTTCTTTCACCCATTGATTCATATCACCAGGGATTCAACACCCTACAGGGGCTTGGGCTAGCTGATTGACACCTATGCCAGAGATCTGTCAATTATCAGCATTGACACATATATGGCATAACATGTGTCTAATTGTTAACAAAAACACTTACTTTGGCATTCAAAGAAGATACGCCATAACATTTTCTTAACATTAAATGTTCCAAACTAATGCTAATGGAAAGATAGCATTACTTCATGCAAGTGAAGGTTGTTTTAATCACTTTGCACTTGTCCAAACTTTTTCCTAAGTTTTGAGTCTGTATAACTCGAATTGAGGCCAAATAAGACGGAGATTTCGGTCATTGGTTAAAATGTATTGGTTAATGTGTCATATCGAAATACTTTGCATTAAGTTGAACGGTCCTTATTGATAATCGCGTCAAACTAATGCAGGGACTACAAATCGATTACTATAGTCCCTGCCAGCCCTGAAGGGGCAGGGACTAATAAGAAAAAAATATGGGACTAAAAGACATGCTATAAAGGAGAGGCTTTAAATGAAAGTAGATGTGTGCCGTATGTTTAACTCATAATTAGTGATCGAGAGGTGCACACAAGTTGATTTTTATAATCACTATCCACTTTCATTAGACAAGTGTTTTTATGTATATAGAGTGATAGTGAGTATTGTGTATATAGAGTGATAATGAATATATATTTTTTAATTTAATTGTAATTTTTTTTATGGAGGATAATGATAATTTTTATTTTCCCTCATGGGGTGTTATTAGATGAAATTAATTAATCCATTGAAATTTATGTTGAGGTTGGATATTTGTTGATGAACATTCATGGCGTGGTAAGTTGAGAGGTGGGATTTGAGCTAAACATCTAACATCCCCTCAAGTTAAATTCATACGCATGGGGTGACGAAGTGAATCTATGAGTTACAATGGAGGTGAGGTACGCCACCCACCCCCACACGTATGGTTTTATGGATCCTTGCTTTGAGATTTGAATGGCATAGGTTATGATGTACATTACATTCCTCTTGTTGTGTTGATTGTGGTGGTGATTCTCGAAGGTTATGGATTCTTCCTATTGTTGGTTTTATCCATGGTGGTTTGTGTAATGTTCCCATGTATTTCGTTTACTTCTTGCACTCTACATTGCAAGGGCCAGTTTTTGAATTGGTGGCAGTTCTATCAAATTCACATCTTTTAGAGTTGGTTTACCACTGCTAGTATTTTGGTCATTTTTCCTTATGGTTACAAGTCTTGGTCTTTTTTGCTTCAATGGGTACATGTTTGGTTCATAGAATGGAATTATAGTAATTATCCCTTGTATTTCCTGTAATGGTATATGTCGTTGTTGGTTAGAGGTCATAGTCTACAATCTTCATCCTTGATTGTGTTGATTCTAAAGTCTTGGCCTCTGCTGCAAGAGTCCCAATGTCAAGTTCGATGTGTTAACACCCAGGTTGTTCTCTTTGACTCCTAAGAGAATACGGCCGGGGTAACCACTAACCAATCTTTGGGCTACAGCTTCTAGCCCAGCTGTAGTCAGAGAGGGCTCTCTCTATTAGGTTTGTCACTGCTTTCAATGAGGGTTTTAGGCTAGTTATAAGATGAGTTTTTAGTTGTTTTGTGTGTTTGGTTGGGAGGATGCTTCTGATTCCTTTAAAGTATATCAGCAGGTAAGATTAATCCATTGCGCAATGGGGTCTAAGACTGTTTTCTCTTGAAGTCTTGATTTCGGTGAGGAGGAAAGCTACAGGGCCTATGTGCATTTCATGAGACAAACTGTAAATAGTGAGAATGAGGTGATTACAACTAGCAATGAGCAATTAAGAATTCTTTGCTTAAACTGTATTTTGTGAGTGCGGCTTGTTATCTAGGAGCAATTACTTGAATTCCTAAAACAACAATACACAGTGATAATATGGTTATTAAAGGTAGCAGTTAAGAATTACGCTTTAAAACACCTTATCAGAAGAAAACATATGAGATAGTTTAGATTGAGCTCAGGGTAGTCAATGACCAAGTCCTGAGACTATTCTTTTTCCTTACTATCTAGCTTTACAAGTGTGTAAAAAGACATGAGATACATATGGAATAACAGGAAACATAGGCGAAATAAAGAGTCATGAGGAGAACTTATTTGAACCATGTAAAGCACAAGAATCTTGCTACTTTGAGCCACCCACCATCAAGAGATCAAGAGACAAACATCTTTGAAGAAATCGCACTGCCTTTGTATTAATCTGTCTGAAAGTTTACAATATCAGAGATACAGAGAAGATATCAGGAGAATTTCTTACATCCGGAGTCCAACCCTTCTAAAAAAATCGAGGGTCAATATATAGAGTTTACATACAAAAATATCTCAGGAATGGAGTCATCTGAGAGGAAAATATCTCTTACACTTGTACAGAGGAAGTAGATGAGAAGTTATTACAAGTGTAAATGTTTCTTTAAAGCTATTAACTCCTGACAGGATAACCTTTTGACCTTTGAGTACTGCGGAGTTAACTGCGCGGCTTTTTCATAAATGAAGCATTGAAGTGCTTTGTTACTTCTGATTTTCTGTATCTTTCTTGGCCCTGCCATCTGTACCTGCTGATGTTGCTGCTGATGCCGAGTACCTGTGCTGAGTTGGCTTAGTGTCTTTATGCTTGCTGTCATGGCCTTTTCCACCTGTAGATACAATGTAGACTGTATTGCTGCAAAAATGTCTTGATTCCTTAGCCTTGGTTCAAAAGTAGCTTTATCAGGTCCTGCCAAGTATTTGGAGGAGGAAGTTGGTGCCTCAAAATTGACCCTATGGTCTCATCAGCTTCTGTGTACTTATAGAAATCGGGAGGCTTATCAAATAAATGTGCTACCTCATTTTTAATAAAAAACAAATTATCTAATTTAT